>VDFB02346168.1:0-64143 GCA_007258455.2 Sequoia sempervirens | reverse complement strand
ATATCTTTGTATTATCTCTGGAATATAGACAGACTTCATCATACATAACATACATCAATGACCGCCCATGATAGGTTGACACCAATGACAACACCTATTGCGAACAATGTGATATGATCCTGCAGTTGTCACATGATGTACGATTAAGACGCTTGCCATAATCCTAGTTTATCCTATCTCTCAACCTTGTTTGGGCGACTGTGAAATTCAAACAACGAAGGGGGCGTTTCGAACCCATGAGAGGCGTGCATCTCTGTGTGTCTTCTCTCTATGTGGGCGATTAAAATATCTCTACTTGAATGATTAAACTCTCTTTGTTTGGGTGAAGTACAGAGTGGCATGCAACCAAAAGTCAGACATTACCGCATTTTTGGATCACGTGGATGGGCCCATATTCAAGTGTAGACAAGAGGATGGCTTTGGAGCCTCAAAGCAGAGAATGCGTCTTCGTTGGATAGCCAGGTGGCATAAAGCGATACAGATTGCTAGATCTTTCAACATAAGTTCTCTTCATTGAGAGAAGTGTCTACTTTGAGGAAAGTTCCCCGCATGCATCTCAGGATAAATATGCCACCACCTCGATGTCTCCTCCTCTAATAGATTTCAAAGATGATACATGTAATCACTCAGATCCGATTTTAGATATTTCTGACTCTTATTTAGAGGAATATGGGCATGTATGTGTCGATCCACTTCCAAATCCTGATTGGGCTTCTAGCGATGATTTAGTATCCTTGTGAGAAGTCAAAGAACAAGGAGCTTAAGTGAGATATATGGTGCCCGTCCTATACTCTCAACTATCAAACCCATCATCGCATGCCTATGCGGCTCTAGCCTCTGACCGTCATACTTATTTAGAAGTTGTAGGGAATCCTCTTTGGGAAGCTGCCGTGGAGGAGGAGTACAACACACTCATAGCAAACCAATCTTGAGACCTCGTTCCGCTTCCTTCCGATAACAAGATTGTTTGATGTAAGTGGATCTATAGGACAAACAGAACAATAGATGGACATGTGAGTAGGTACCAAGCAATGTGAGTAGATACAAAGCAAGGTTAGTAGCCAAAGGGTTTGAACAAGTTCATTGCATTGATTATGATGAGACTTTTGCTCTAGTGGCAAAAATGGACTTTTCCTCCAGTGGCAGCTGCAAGAAGGCGGGAGGTTCACCACATGGATGTGAAGAACACATTTATTCACGGTGATCTCAAGGAGGAAATCTACATGGAGCAACCGCAAGGGTATGTACAAAATTCATTTTTAGTATGCAAAATCAAGAAATTACTCTATGGCCTCAAGCAGGGACCTAGAGCTTGGTATGCTAAAATGGACTCTTATCTAATGTCTTAGAATTTCATGCAATTCAAGTCTGATCCAAATGTTGATATGATGAAACAACTGACTCTCTATTGATCATAGCGCTCTATGTACATGATGTACTCATAACAGGTAGTTCCTCCACATCCATTCCTAAAATTAAATTTTCTTTCAATGATAGATTTTCCATGACCGACATGGGTCTCCTACACTTTTTCCTTGGAGTTGAAGTCGGCCAAAATGGATTAGGAATTAAAGTTGCTCAATCCAAGTATGAGAGAGATCTTCTAGCTCAGTTTTGCATGACTGACTGCAAGCCAACGACCACACCTTTCTTGTTGGGGGTAAAGCTTCAGGATGGCAAAGATACACCACTGGTTGATTGCACACAGTATCGTTAGCTTGTGGGGAGTCTCCTTTATCTCACTCACTCTTGTCCATATCTCGCATATGCTGTGGGGGGCCGCATGAGTTGCATTAGAAGGCTGCCAAGCATATACTTTGATATATCCAGGGAACCATTCGCTATGGGATTAATTATTCATTAGGTTGTATTTTGGATCTCATTGGCTACACTGATTCTGAGTGGGCTTGTGATAACATTGATTGCAAGTCCACTTCAAGATATGTTCTTAGTTTGGGATCATGCCCCATTTTTTGGTCAAGCAAGAAGCAATCTTCCATTGCTTTATGATCAACAGAGGCATAATATATAGGTGTAGTCAATCCTTTGTCTTCACTATAATTCGAACCTTGTGACTTAGACAAGATATAATTAAAGGAAGTATAATGCATATATTTCTATATGAGCAAGGGTAAGGTATTATAATCTAGATTAAAGTGTAAGCCTAACCAAATTGTTATAGGAGTATTTAGAAGTTTCCTAACTTAATATTGCAATAATATGATTAGATATATTCTAAACCTAGTAATCCATTAACCCCAACCTATTTAATTTATCACAAAACCGCCATGGGTTAATAGATGGTAAGAACTCTCATTACTAGATTCAACTACCTTGTTTAACATTTTCAATATATGGACAAGTATAAAATATAATTACAAATTCCTTCCGTTTAACAATGATGTTGAATTTAGATGTTTTAAGAAAAAATAACATTATCCAATCAACATAAAATAAAAAGCACGAACATAAATTACACATTCTAAGAAAATAAAGAAAATAAGACTTTAAAGTTCTATTCTTTTCAAATCATCCAAAATTTATAACGAGGATTCTATGGGCGCAAACTTATTATGTTTCGATTCTGAATAGAATATCTTAGGAGTCATAAAAAATCCCAAAACCTTATATCATTTTTTCACAAAATTTAAAATTTGAATTCATATTAGCGAGAATTGACTTAGTATAATCCTAATTAGAACTTCAAATAAATTCCATAACATAATATGTTTGCACCTACTCGAATTCTCCCAAGTTCTCCCATCATATACTTCCTTCTACAACCCAGCCAACCCCTTCTGGCTGAGCCAAACAGCAAGAATGGCTGAGACTGGCCACCTCAGTAAACTCTGCATGGAGGATGGGTCCCCAGCATTTTGAACGAGAGAGGCCCACTCCTTAATTAGTTCCCCAAATACAAACATATAAAGATAAAAATACAAACATAGGCTACCTAATATATGCAAATACAACCGCTCACATATGTGTAATGTTCCAAAGCTATAATTATCAAATCATTTTCTCAGCAAACTTGCTAATTCAATAATCTCATAATAAATTTAAATTTTAAATAGCCATCACCACACACACATATTAAATTTTATTTTAAATGCAAAATCCAAGGGATTAACCCATGCCTCTTTATGAAACCTTTTTCAAAAAAACACTAATGAACCTTTTTAAGAGTACTCCTCTAGCATTTTCCTCTCCTTAAGCCCTGCTTTCTCAAATATTTTCTCCCTTCTCTCATGTTTAAAAAATGATTACTAAAATTGAAGCCTACCCAAAAAAATGTTTCCCATCTTAAAGAGAAATGCATAAATGTGAAAGGGATATTTTCATCTTATGACAAGAGCCATCTCCACAATAGATGTTAACTTCTTTTATAGCCACCCCAAAAACTAATTTTGAGGAAGGGATGAGATGGTGCCGGCTCTTCCAACCACTTTCAATCTATCACGAAATTTCATGATTTTTTAAATTGTGGTTTAGGAGGTTAAAAATTAATTAAATGAGAAGTTGCTACACTTGAAAATACTCAGTACCCATAGTACTAATACTTAGATTCTTAAAAATTAGCCAAAATGAATAAAATACTCATTGAAACCCTTTTAAAAGTTTGTAATGAATGAACCTAAAATTTTGAATACTTAGGGACTTAAATTAATTAAAAAGACTTAATTTACCTAGTTATAAACCCTTTTAATCTCACTGAAAATGGATTATCATAAAATCAACTCTCAAAAGACTAAACTTGTATACATTTTTTCTCACAACCAAATAAATTCACACCATAAAGCATATGAAATTTAAATTACAAACATATTCACATCACAATATTGCACACTAAGATTAGCTCATCCAAGCGAACTAAGATTAGCTTAATTTGTATAACACAAATTTGGGTGTACCATGTGACCTCAATTCTGATTGGTACTTCACTAGCTCACTTAAACATAGATATTAGTTCGTTATATAGATAGAGATTGAGAGATGAAGGGCAAGCAATACAAACCTAGGGAGAAGTGGGTAGAAGAATATTGTCAATAATTGGTTGAGTAGAGCATCAAACATTGAGTAGATTGTCATTTTGGAGTACAAATTATCCTTGCCTTGATGACAACATTGTAAAAGAAATTTTTAACCTTTATGGAAACTTAAAATACGGCCCATACATTCGTTATGAAGAATCAGATGAATTAGTGAGTAGAGTCTATGGAACATTGTATTGTAATATCAACAATTGTACTTTCCTAGTTCGTGTCCAAGTAAAACCATCTACATCCCACCTCTCCGTTAATGCCACAAGGATATGATCATGAAATCATATCTTAGGGATAGTGCAAAACGAATAGATAACCACTTGATGAACAAGTGCAACATTGCCCTAGGAATAGAGCTCCATGGTGACTATACAGCAACGTGAGTCCTTCACTATCAAAGTACTCTTAATATTTGGGTGGCTTCTACGATAAAAAGTAACTCTGTATCAATTTGATAGTACAATATGTGCTTTGGTAGTTTTGGGTAGAAGATCCTTGTGAAGAATAGGTCATGAGTAGATTAACAAACGTTAAGGGTTAACATGAAATTTAATGATGTTGCCTAGAAGGATAGATAGAGGCAAAAGCTTTATTATAGATAGGGGAAAAATCAGTTTTTGCAATTTCATAGTATCTCTAATTTATCTTTACAATAGCAATCATAACTAGTAGATATTCCACTACATTTATCGTCATTATAGTTAACAATTTTAGCAATCCCATCATGCATAAATATATATTCAAGTTATTTAGATTATGTGTGTGTATATGTATATTGAATAGTTCCTTTAAGGAAGCACAATTTAGTATCCACTGTATTGTTCTTATCAAAATAATCACCAAGCATATCATTGAAATCATCATACTGAGCACCTGCACACATGTATCCCTTGATTTGCAAGAACGCCATAAACTAAATCTTTTTATACCATAGATTCTTCACCATACCTTGTATTTAGACTATCTTCGTTTGAATCTTCTGCAACATAAATTCTAGTCACAAATTGATTATTCACTTCGTTTCTTCTATTGTAACATACATGCTCACTTTGCACTTTGCACTTTGCATTATTCACTCACATATGACATGTCTTTCTTTTGATCAGTTGAGACAACCAACATTGTTTTTGCATATTTTACCTTGATTCTCAAGATATATAATAAACGTACATTCTTGATCAAGTCTAATAAGGTCAATGTTTTTTGGCACTGCACCTCAAACACAATTCCCAAAATAAACAAAATAAATTAGTGCATACTAAAATCTTGGTTCTATAAAGCATAGGGATTTTAAATATAGCAGTCATAAATATCATGCAAACCCCAAAGGTTCATTCTCCTTGATGCCTTGTAATTTCAAACAATTCTTATACAAGAGATTTATGTGATGACAACTATATGCATGTTTTCCATCAAATACTCTCCCAAGATCTTTGTAGCTTCCCATTCACAAGTTATCCTCATAGCAACCCATCCCACATTCAATCATATAGCAATGAAGTTCAACCACTATTTCATGTTCAAATGTTATATGACTGATATGAGATTACATGTCATACTCCTCATCTTCAATTTATATTTCTTCCTTCTCACATTTTCCTTTAAGTCCTTTAGTACTTTTTAAGTCTTATCATTTTAAAAATTTAAAACTAAAATGTGTTATTTTCAAATTTGAAGTTTGATTTACAATTTTTTAAATTTAACCTAATCTAGAGCCCCTTTGCTTCATTAGGCTAGTTCTTCTTCACCGAGGGGAATTGAGTACATACCTCATCCACTCGCCGCCAACCCAGTCATACTGGCAGGCTGTGCAGAGGTTGTTTTGAAAGTCCATTCAACTGAAGTGCCTTCTTACTGGCAAAGAGGATGAGCAAAGAAGTGTGCGTGGAGCGTGATGGAACCGTTTAGCTGATTCGGATTTTGCTGTACCGCCAAATCTTTTGAGAGCTGGCAGTCAGCATGGCTTTTAGAGCAAAAGTACTTTGGTTCACTCACTTGAAGGTACGTTAATGCTAGACGATCTTAGCTCTGAGGCGATGAGCCATTTGAAGTAAATTCAAGTTAGTGAATCTGTCATTGTTTGTATTTTAAATGTTAAACAACATTAGTCTCACCTATCATGACATTCGGTTTATCCTTTCACAGGAAACCTGATCAAATTAGTAATAGCGTTTTGGGTACTGAACGCGGTTTTTATTGCATGACAGAGTATGAATATTCCGTAAACTTCATTTTGCTTCTAGGGTGTCGTGGCCATATATATAAAATGGTTTGATATACCAGGCCAAACGCGGCCCCATAAATTTATCAACTTACTTTTTTGCATCGGATTCGACCGCAACTTAGGTTTTGGGTCTCATTATGCTATGGCCGACTTTTGTGGATGGTTAATAAATGTTTTCATGATTTGAGCTGGGCCGGGAAGATATTTTCTATTCTATTGAGGCCTAATACAGCGACCGAATTTCGGTAGCAAAGAGCATGTATGAGATCTAAGCATCCATTTTGTGTGTGTGTGTAGTTCGATATATGCGTGTGTATGGTAATATTAGAAGAGCGCTAATGGATTTTGACTTGCGTAAGGAGGACCTTGCAGTTTAACTAAGCCGTGAAAGTGCAGCCGGCGCACGCCAGCTAAGGTCCTGAATCTTATCTATAAGCCTAACTGGAACTGTAATCGGGCATTTGTAGATGCTATTTTCTCAGTTCAACCTTTTGTTGTAATCCAAAACTTCTGTAAGGCAGTGAGCCTTCCTGATTTTGAGCAGTGAGCTCTAGGCAGTGTGCCTGAATGCAAGTGCATTCTCATTTTGTAAAACACATATATTTTGAGTACTCAAATTGTGGATTGACCTCCACCGTGGTTTTTACCTTAACCGGGTTTCCACGTAAAAATTGTTGTGTTATGGTGTTGTCGATTATTGTTCTATGTTCATGCATCTTTCTTTTGATTGAATGTATTAGGCACTTGAGAGAACTAATTAATGAAGTTAAAACTTGGACAACACTGATTCACCCCCCCGCCCGCCCCTCCTCTTAGTGTTGCTTGAGTCGAATATTTGAGGCCTTTTTGTATCAATCGATTTTTTTTCTTCAGTGAATATCACAAAATCATTTTGTGCTTGTAAATTTTTTTGAGACCCCCCCTAGTTCTTCTTTAATTCCATAATGGCTTTGAAATCTCCTCGTCTAATTACTTTGATGTTGCCTATGGCATGCGAAAGTGCACCCCACAACAGTTTTTTCTCGTTTGTTTTTATCAGACCACATACATCTATGAACATTCCTGGGTGCTAGAGAACAACAAGGCCGCCAGATGCTCAAGTTGCATCTATGAATGTTCCTTGCTAGGGTTTACAAAATCTGATGAATGTAACGATTTCCTCCCGTTCAAGCTTTGTTTCCTTAAGTGGAATGAGTTCTAAATTTTGACACTCCAACTAGCATTTACCCAGTGGCCTCCTGTTATTGGCATTTATGCCCCTAACTTTCCATGAGAGGATCTTCATCTTCCTCCAAGGGAGGCCTGTGGTCCCTTGGATCTCGTCATGAATGTTCCTTGCCAGCGTTTACAAAATCTATGAATGTTCCTTGCCAACATTTACAAAATCTGATGAATGCAACAATTTCCTCCTCTTCAAGCTTTGTTTCCTGAAGTGGAATGTGTTCTAAATTTTGACACTCCAACTAGCATTTAATATCTAATTGAAGGCTGGTTGCCTTTCAGGGCTTCTCTTTTATGCTTGTATGAATTACTTCCTAGTTTTGGAACCGTGACAGACTTCGCAGTTTGGCTAATTTTCCTTGGTTCGACTATATCTAAATCTTCCAGATTCAGTTTTTCCAACAGTTGAGCCAAACTATATGAGTCTTCATTTGTGTACCATTCAATCATTCTCAATGGGGACATTCCTCTACTTCTCGAACATCCAATCTCACCTTCTTCTTTCTACAGATCATCCTTTGGTTTTATCGCCTCTATTGGGTCTGCCATAACGATTTGGCAATTTCTCACGTGAGATGAGGCTTGCAAGCTGTTGATGTTCATTTCGCAAATGATAGAATTGAATGAAGAAAGATTAGAACACATAACACATTGAAAGATATAGACTCGGAAAATATTCAATCAATCATATAAACACACAAAGATTGTTTATTGTGCTGCTGCACCAAAAAGATTTCATTTCTTCATCAAATTCATTACATCATACCTGTTTTATAGAGGAGTTTACAAGATAATTCTAGAAACATACTAAATCAATTCTTTCACTGCAGCAAACTGAAACTTCCTAAATAGTTCCTACATGTACATTTCATGCAAAAACTTTCTACTGCTGTATGCCTAATTAACTGTAGAATATATGGGAGAAATTACATGTCAACAGTCCCCCTTAATTTCGACCACAAATTCTTTAAACTCTGCAACCAAATCTTTAGACTCCCCCAACTTCTTTTCTTCATGATACTTTCAAATTATCTTCAATATTTGCAGATCTCTCTTGAACTCTTCACCAGCTGCTAGGACAGTCCTTCAAACATTGAATTATCTCACTATCTGTAGCTTTCCACTTTTCATCATGTCTTGTCAAACCTTCAACCTTTTGTTGATCACTATCATCTTTCACATATGAATATTTATATTTAAACAAACTTTTGAACATACCTGTCAACTTTTGCCAATTTGATCCAAAACTCCAACCGCAGTTCAACTGCATGCATCCTGACAAAGATTCAGTCTTCCAATTTCTTTGCCAACACTTCTTTTCTGAATGATTTCTCAAACCACAAATAGCACACGGGTGTAGATCCCAACATGTATCTTTTATATGACCTTCCCTATTACAAAGAGAACATTGAATATAATGCATTTCTAGAACAAATTTGCTTGATCCTATAACATTTCCTTTACCTGTAGTATGTCCGAGAGCATATTTTGGCCTCATAACTGGTTCAATTGGTTCTTTATTTCCTTGTGCATTATTTCCTAATCCTTGTCCTTTGTAACCCATTCTTTCCATAATTTTTAAACCAACATTACTAGCAGTATTTGCGTTATCATCACAACTAACAAGATTCTCAGTCTCATGTTTGTCTCCATCACAAACAACTTCAGCAAAAACACACTTATCAAATGATGAACTCAAATCTTTTGTACTACAAAAACCATCACATACCAATTTCTTTTACTTCAAACTTTCATTTTCTTTATTTAATTTTGACATTTCCTTCTTGTATAAACCATTGTCTTCTTCTAATTTTGTGATTTCCTTCATTTGCAAATTATTTGCTTCTTCCAATCTCTTTAATTTGTGTTCTAAGTCATTAACCAATTTTACTCTTTGTTGTAATTCTTCATTCCTTTTCTTAATCTCATCAAACAGCTTTAACTTTTCTTCTAGCTCTTTATTCTTCTCCTCAACTTGCCACAAATCTTTCAAAAGTTCACTATTTTCTTTCTTTAAAAAATCATTCTCACAAATTAGATTTTTGATTTTCTTTTAACGCTCTTTTACCAACTTTTCCCATTGAAACAAATGATTTTAACACCCATAATTCTGCTACAACGATTTCTTCTTTTCCTTAACTACAACACGTGCCTTCAACCTTTCTCTTGCAATTTATACCTTGTCTTGTACAAATCTCTTAAAATGATGAACATTGATCTCTTTTTCTACAACTTCTTATCACAGTTACCCAAATACAACAATTCTCTCCAAAAAAGCCTTGTGATTTACTTTTAGCAATTAAAACTGATCCTATCTCTTTATTTTCTAGAGGGACTTTCTTCCAATACAAATTATCTTAAAGATTTCTGCAATTTTTTTTAAAACACACAATCAAGCTTTTCAAAATAAAATTAATTACCTTTTCCAAACACCTAAGAAACATTTTCTACACTTGTGTTTTGCATTGCAGATAATGCAATCTGCGATCTGAGAACATCAAACATGGTAACTTTTTTATTTCTAGATCTGCAACCTTTTAAATCTTCATCGGCAACAAAACTCCTATCTACAACAATATTCTCTGACTTCTCTTGAATCTGCAATCCTTTGTATGGAGGATCTTGTGTGACTGCAAAATCAGCTCCTAACAAATCAACAACTCCTTCACCATGTTTTCTTCCAGCTGCTGCTTCACTTCAACATTGATTATCAAATTATATTTCTGATCTTCACCATTGAACCTGCCTGGCTCTGATACCACATTGATAGAATTGAATGAAGAAAGATCAAAACACATAACACATTGAAACATATAAACTCAGAAAATATTCAATCAATCATATAAACACACAAAGATTGTTCATTGTGCTGCTGCACCAAAAAGATTTCATTTCTTCATCAAATTCTTTACATCATACCTGTTTTATAGAGGAGTTTACAAGATAATTCTGGAAACATACTAAATCAATTCTTTCACTGCAGCAAACTGAAACTTCCAACACTTCCTACGTGCATGTTTCATGCAAAAAATTTCTACTGCTGTATGCCTAATTAACTGCAGAATATATGGGAGATATTACATGCCAACAACAAACTTCGTCATTTTGAACTTTCTTCCTTCGCTCTTCCAGCGTCCACTTTTTTACGTTTTTCTCTCTCTAAACGCCCTTAGTTGTTGGGGGAAACCGCTTATAGTTATTTGCGTTGTGATTTTTGTGGCAACAGTTTAAACATAGAAGCTTTGGCATTTCAAACTCAATTTTTTGCCTCCATTCACTTTTACCGGCACTCAAACATATTGTTTGGGGAATTTCGTTTATTGATAGGATAAAAATTATGTCGTATATTAGTGATTCCCTTTATCTAAAATCTACTTCAAGAGTCTTCATAATTGCATTGCCAATTTTTGCTATACAACTTTCGCACCAATACTCTAAAGGAAGGTTGTAAAGGCATTATCCAGGTTTGTCCATTAGACGGATGAAAATCCAGAGGATTGAAGTTTCCCTAATGGAATAGATATGATGAGACGAACTTCCACACCGTCTCCTCAATTATGAAGAAGCCTTTTGGGAGAAAGTTTATAACTAGATCCATACTCCAATTGTCCAGGATCCTGTTGTGTCCTATTTCACACATCGCCCCATTTCAAATGGGGACCCCCAGTAGTTTGCTTTTTAGGGTTTTTCTTTAGCATTACAATTTCTTAAGTCCATTACTTTGAGAGTTTGGAGTTAGAGTTTTGAGGAATCATTCGAGCCAAGTAGAGAATTCAAGCCCAGAACAGTGCATATACAGCGTCAAAGTGCTTAGAACGTGCGAAGGATGAAGAATGCAATTGCTTTGAGTCAATTCTGACACTTCCTATTTTTAGGGATTTTGCTTTTTTGCTTTTTGCTTTTTCTATTTTTTGGCACTTTGGGAGGAATCTGGGAAGTAGCTTTTTTGCCTGCTTTATGCTTTTTCGTTTTTTTAGCTTTTTTGAAAGTTGACCTAGGGTTGGGTCCCACAGGTCATGGTGTCAATGTTTTTATCTTCAAAATTGGAGTTTTGCACCTCCATGAGTAAAAAGCAAGAAAAAGAGAAAAACAAGGGTTTTGTTCTAGAAGATCCAGATGATAGCAAGAAATTCATCTAGATATTAGGAAGAGTAAGCATGGCACAAGCATCACCAGGTTCGCCCAAGCTTGAAATACCATGTCGAAGGCTAAAGCAAAGTCCGCCATGCACATGGTCAAGACCAAGATGAAGTCTGCTTGGAAGAAAGAAGAGAAATGGCGAGCTAAATGTGAAGTCGGCCTAAGGATGGATGTCGAAGACAAGGTAAAGTCCGCCCTTGTCATGGAGAGCATCATGTCTAACTTGAAGTTCAGCCAAGACATGAAATGGCTAAGTAACTTCTAAGTGTGCCAAGACATGTCCAAGACAATGTCAAGTCCGCCCTAGGCCAAGGAAACAATGTCAAGCACTTGATGAATTCTGCCCATGCTTGTCCAAGAGGAGTTGAAGAAATGGCGAGCTAAATGTGAAGTCTGCCCAAGGATGGATGTCCAAGGAAAGGTTGATGACCACCTAAGGAGAACCTTCGAGAAAGGCCTAGAGGAAGTTCTCCAATAAAGGACTGTAGCCAGAATTAAAAATCAACTCCAAGTGGAAGAACGTCACAGACACCAACCTTGGACATGTAGATTTCAAAGATTTTAAGAAGAGAATGTACGGGCAAGATGTATTTCTGCCGACACCTATTGCTCGTCGGATGATGCGGAATGGCATTGTCCAAGCAGTTGGATTTCCACCGGCTGTAGAGTGTGCTGAATTGATGGTAGAATGCGCCATACACTGCAATGCACAGGGGAGGCAAACCATTGCAGCTGATGGGAGAATATTGGCTCATCTCGGAGTGTTAGCCATTCAAGAAGCGTTTGGCATACCAAGTTCTAACCGGACCTTTATACAAAACCGACGGAGATGCCATAAAACTGTATGAGGACTAGCCAGAGCTTTGTGCAACGAATATCAATAAGGTGTGGTTAGAGAAACCGAGGCCTTACATCAAGAAAATATCGAAGAAACTGCTTCATATTGATTTCAAGGAGGAGTACAGAGATATCATCTTGCTATAAAACAGAGTAATGGGCAGCCCTCAAAGTGCGCCATTTGAGACATGGATGTATTACTTTATTGATGAGATCACTTCGCGTGTCAAGATGTTCAATTGGTCACGGATAATCAGTGACAATCTCCATTAGCAATTAATAAAGTTGTGTTGTGACCTTTTCACAGATCGCCCCATCGCCGATGGGGACCCCCAGTTGTCTGCTAGTTTTTAGGGTTTTGTCTCCTTGCAACGGTTTCGTGAGGTCGCCTTATTGAGAGTTTCAGGTCAGTTTGCTGAGAGTTACCCGAGCCAAGTCAGTGATCCATGCTTGAATCAGCGCGTAGACGTCATGGAAGCGCTCAGAAGGCCTAGGAAACGAAGATCGCCTGTGAATTCGGCCAATTCTGACACTTCCTTTTTTTTAGGGAAATTTGCTTTTTTCGATTTTTCATTTTCGGCATTTTTGGGCCAAACAAGGTTCCCTATTTTTTTAGGGTTTTGCTTTTTCTATTTTTAGAAAGTTTCTATATTTGGAAAGGTCTCGAATTCCAAAAATGCACTCAGAAGTTCGAAAAACTTGATAGAACTCTCAGAAAATCAAAGAGAAAATTTGAAAAATTATTGAAAAATCTGGAAAAACAAGGTAAAAAGCATGAAAATCAGACCCAAAAAAACATCAAATTCTGGAAAAACAGTCCAAAATCGATCAGATCTGAAGCAACGTAAATCATCTCAAAGATGAATTATGAGAAATCTGTTGGGTTCGAAAATTTGCCAGAGGAAGATGTTCATGTTTTGGAAATTAGCTACCCTGAAGGAAGGGAATGTCAAGAAGGCAAAAGTCTGGCCAGTATTAAGGAATGCCCCAAGACAAGTGGGAAAGTCTCACATGTCAAGTGCTAAAGGTTTTTGAAGTCTGGGCTTTAAAGTTTTCAAAGAGATGATGCCAAAGGGTTGTGAAGTCCGCCAGCTTGAAGGAAGCATATCCAAAGACTCTCTAAAGTCCGCCTTGCATATCCTAGCCTCCTCCAAGGTCCGCCATGCCACAAGGAAGAAGTGTAAGGACTATCCAAAGTCCGCCCCACTTGTCCAAGATGCTAGGAAAGTCTGCCATACACTTGAAGGGAAGTGGCAAGAAGGTTAGGAAGTCCGCCATACACTTGCCAAGAGGTTGGAAAGTCCGCCTAGGCACATGGGAAAGAGAAAAATCAAAATTTTTGCTAAGTATTGGTGCCTAGCAAGGAAAATTTTGAAAATTTGCTAAGTGTGAGGGCCTAAAAAGGTGGAAAATCGATTTTTGGCTAAATATTATGACATTTCCAAGCGATAAAATGTTAAGCAAAGTGCCAAAAGACTTGGAAGTCTGCCATGTTCAAAGAGATGATGTCCAAGACCATCCAAAGTCCGCCTTCACCTTGTCCAAGTGCTTGGAAAGTCCGCCATGGTCTATGAAAGGGAAAATTTACATTTTTTTGCTAAGTGTTTGGTGCCTAGTCAAGACAAATTCGAAAATTTGCCTAAGTATAGTGGCTAAAGGATGAAAAATTGAGAGTTTTGGGCTAAGTATCATGACATTTTCGAGAGGTCAAGTGCTAAGTTTGAAAGGACAAGTGCTAAAGAAATTAGGCTATGGCCAAGAATAAAATGAAGTGTGCCTGGCACAAAAGTGAAAGAGAAATTAAATTGCCTAAGTATGGGTGTTTGGAGAAAATGTTAAGAAATTGACAACTTTGGCTAGAGAAAAATGCACGAGGCAAAGAGAAAGGGGAGATCGCCCTTGGCCAGAAGAGATGGAAATTTGTCGAGCATCACAAAATTGCGCCTAGCAAAGATGTCCAGACAAGGATTTTGCCTAGAAAAATTCGTCTGAGCGAGAAAAAAATTGACTTTGGCAGAAGAAAATAAGCTCAGTGCAAGTAAAATTTCGCCTCGGCAAAGAAAAATAAGGATCTGGGATAACATTTGACGATGGAATGGCTTAAATTTTGACTTGGCTAGACGAAATTGGTAATAAAATCGGAAAATAAATTTCTAGCCAAAGGAAACGAAGAGAAAATCGAAATAGCCATGGGTCCAAAACGAACGGGTTGGAATAAATTAAAATATTTTAATATTTTAATAATTTATTCCCACTACTCAGAAATTTAAATGGCTTTGGACAAAATAAAGTTTGCTAGAAATGTTTCGGAAGAAAATAAATTACGCTAGGCAGAGATAAAATCCAACACGCAAAATTAAAATTCGCCATGAATTTTAAAACTTGGAAGGGTCGAATTTAATTAAATATTTAATGTTTTTTTTCAAAATTCGAAAAATCAAAGATAAACATTAAGCCAAAAATCGAATTTTTGAAGATCAATGAGATTTGCTTGGACAAGCTCGAGACGGATTCTTTTCGAAAAATAAAGGAAACCTGCCTGTTTGAACAAAAGAAAACAAATCGAGATCGAGAGAGAAAAGATGGTAGTTGCTAAAACAAATTAAGCTCTTCAGCATTATAATGAGTTTCAGCAACTCATTTTTTCACACGCAGCTGAAGAGAAATTTAATAACTCTCGGAATTCTCAGGCAGTTGATTGTTCAGTAGGCAAGATCGAATTTTCCAGAGGGTGAAGTAATGTTATGCTGAGAAAGAATTTTCGCGGGAAAGGAAAAGATTTATTTTGAATTCTTCTGTGCAAGAGGGGCGCACTTCATTAATTGCTTTTTGGAGTAAATTATCAGATTTTAAATCTGATTTGCAGCCAGCAGTTCTTCATTGAGGTTAGATGTTCAGTCAAATAAATTCGCCATTCTTCTTCTGTCTTTTCATATTGGCAAAAGTTCTGGCCAAAATCTTAACTTCGTCCATTTACTTTCAACTTGCTTTTTCGCAGCAATTTAATTATTTAACTGGCTGAAAGTAAATTTTCGAATCCAAGGCATGAGAATAAATTATTTGAAAAAGTCTTTGTATTAATGTTAATCTTTTGGACTGCAGGTTGACGACCACGGCAGGCGAACCATCAAAGAAGACGAAAATGAAGTTCGCCAACAAAGGTGCTCGGCGGGAGACTAAAGTCATTTCAAAATGGAAGAATGTCGTAGACACTAATCTCGGACATGTCGACTTTGATGAGTTTAAGAAAAGAATGTATGGACAGAATGGACTTCCCACACCGATAGCCAGACGGATAGTTAGAAACGGGATTTTTCAGGCAGCTGGATTCCCACTGGCGATGGATTGTGCAGAATTGATGGTGGAATGTGCTATCCACTATGATGCTCAGAAGAGGCAGATCGTCGCACCTAATGGTAGAATTTTGGCACACTTGAGTGAAGTGGTAATTCAGGAAACCTTCGGCATTCCGGAACATTCACGGACGGTCTATAAGACCAAGGAAGAAGCCAAGAGGTTATATGACAGCAAACCAGATTTGTGCGCCACACTAGTTAACAAGGTGTGGATGGACAAGCCTAAGCCATCAATAAAGAAGATGCCCAAGAGACCCCGCCAGACAGATTTCAAAGAAGATTTTGGAGACATCATCTTGATGCTGAACAGAGTAGCCGGCAACCCGCAAGGTGCCTTTTTCGAGAGCTGGATGTACTATTTCATAGACGAGATCACTTCTGGTGTCAAAATGTTCAACTGGTCACGGATGATAAGTGACAACCTCCACGAGCAATTGATCAACCTCGAAGAGACTAAGTCTCACATGGAGCTCATACTGCCTGCCCAGCGGCCAGATCATATCCAGATCAACCAAGAAGGGTGCTGGCTGGAAAAACGAGTCAGACCCACGACCCAGTTCACGCCTCCAGCTGAAGAGAAGTCTCACTGCATGCAAGGATGCCTCCTAATGCATAATACCAGTATTAGAATTTTAAGGAGGAGTGCATCAGAGTTGACCCCATGAGGCAAGTTTAATCGCAAAGGCTTGATCTTGGTTCATCCAAATTTTAAATCACATATAAATGATCTGTGATCATCCAAACCCAGCAATTGCCGCATTTATCCGACAACCTGATTATCGGAGGCGTGATTCTTCTCCTCCCGTGAAATGGTCGAAACCTGAGCACGCAGACTTGGCGACCTTGATGAGACTAGTGACTAAATATTCTCAGTGGTGGGTTGACTATCATGCCCAAGAAATGAGACAGAGAAGAATCACGCTCACATATGATCTACTGAGCGAGTCAAAATCGTACTCTTCTAATGCCGGTGCATCCCATCAGGATTTGGTAGAGATTGGAGAGAAGAGGCCAGCTGAAGTCATGCTGGAACCCTGCCTGTGAAGACATGGGCGAGAGTCAGTCCCGCCCAGCGTGACTGAAACTTAACGAGTTGGTGGCTAGATGAGTCCTGGTGGAAATACCAGTGACTCAAGGGCCCGGTGAAGAGAACAATGAATCTATCCAAATAGGATGATGAGGAGCTCCATCAATCACCGGCACAAAAAATCTTTAGGGTTCGGGACACGAGATAGAAGTCCCAGCTAATGTGACTCCCTCGGTGAGGTGGGTTACTGCCTCGTAGGGCCAGATGTCCCGAATGAGGAAAGTAGGCTCCCCAGAGGATGAATTGAGCAGCCTGAATTATTCCAGATTGGTCGAATGAGACATGAAGAATCAGCAATGCAAAGTCAAGAGAGATGACACATGGATGGAGTACATGAGCAAGCAATTGCAAGCCAAGAAATTTTCACTATTCGTAGGAATGAGACAGTAAACTGCTCACACACAGCTGTGTAAGCATTTCCATGGTGACAAGCTACCGGTGAAGATTAAATTTTAAGTGAGTATGCTATAATTCAGATCGGCCCAACTCAAAAGGTCAGGTGGAGGAATTAGATAACCTGTCAATTTCATCAAAGCGATTGGAAAAGTGAAAGGCGGGCAGTTGAGAGTATAAGAAGGAGGTTGAACGCCTTAAGGAGTACATCCAACATTTGACCCAGCAACTTGATCAGGGTAATGCGGTAGCTCCTCCTCTCCTCAATTCATCACAGGAGGTGACCAAGGATGTTGAGCATGGAATGGTAATGGCCAAGGAAGCTCAGGACTGGATGGCGAGTGAAGGCATGGAAGCGGCATTGTTCATGGAGAAATTGGCACTTGCTTATGGGAAAACCTCATATTTTCTTTCTAGAGTTATTGATATGGCGGAAACATGGGAATGTATTCCGAATATGCAGGAGAGGCTTATTCCATGCCTCAGGCTATTGAAGGGCACTCCAAGAGAGGAGTTAGTCGACAGAAAGGTGATTGCTGCAGGAGCAGCATATGATTTCAATCACTGGTTTTGGGCAGTAACTATACGTAGGGAAGTTTTGGAGAAGGCAAAAGTGGATGGACTTAGAATTGAGGAGCAGGTAAAGGAAATTCGAGAGAAAACTCATATGACAGCTGCAGAAGTGTTTGATCAAGAGATCATCCAATAAAAGGATACAAATGAGGAGCTGAACAAAAGTTGTCAAGAGGCTTTCTCAACTCACTTGATCGCCTTCTGGCTGTGGATTTGGTGAGTAGCGGCCCCACCATCCGAATGGCCTTTGTACAGAAGTGATTAAAGCAAATACCACAAATGCAAGAGAATTGATGAACTTTGAATTTCGGATCAAGATGTCACACTGTCACGATGGAGGAGGTCAAAGAGTGTCCAAACACAACGAATGGCCTGTATGACAAGGACGCCTCCCCAGATAGCTAAATCGCCTCACTGGAGGTTGCACACGACACTTATGTTATTTTGGGCAACCCACTAGGGTTGGGTTGTGAACACCTTGGGTCATTGATATTGTTTTAATTCCTCGGCCCTTCATTTCCAGCCTTTTAAACTCTAGAGAACCCATTATCTCTCTCACTTTCATTTAGTGTGAGATGGCTATGCAGGATGTACAATTGAGATCATTTTAATACAAGTTTTATTTCATGACTGAGTTTTGAAGAAACGGACACAATAGTGTAGGCTGCACATCTTCTTCCGCCAGACAGTTAGAATTAGTTTTGAAGAATTGTTTTGAAAGTTGCCACCGAGAGATTGATAGTACCATCACGGTGGAAGTCATGCTCATGTTTTCCTGTTTGACGATCGCAGTCCGATGTAAAGCTAAACGAGCTTTATACCCTGTGAAGCACCCATCTCAACGGGTTTTGAAAATCATTAACAAAATTCTCTGAAGATGGGTAATCCACTTTTGAAGTGGCGCGTTGCCCCAGAGTACAAACGAGTGTGGGCTGGTTTTCCACCGAGTCTTTTAACTGGCTCGCCCCAAGTATGAATATTCTAACCTCATCTTTTAAGCCATTTTTATATCCAAAATTGTCCTAATTGAGAAGCCTTCACGATAATTGCTCAAGTCCAAAACTCCAGGTGTTCAGAACGTAAGTCCCCTTGTTTATTACCAGCAAATCACAACGCCCATTGAGCTTATCCACACGTCAAGACCTGACTAAAGAAACCTTGGAATCGCGATATGATCTTCTCGCAATCTTAGCATACGCGGTGGTTTTTCAAGAGAG
Organism: Sequoia sempervirens; assembly: GCA_007258455.2. NCBI lineage: Eukaryota > Viridiplantae > Streptophyta > Pinopsida > Cupressales > Cupressaceae > Sequoia > Sequoia sempervirens. The sequence continues at coordinate 45,052 of VDFB02346168.1, read as the reverse complement.
GATAGAGTGTCTCTGGACATTTTATTCTGAAGTGTTCGGTGGATGATAAAACGTACACCAACAAGTTGGAGAGGACAAAGTCTTTCTACATGAGTTCCTATCTTGTCTACCTATTGGCCAAAACTTACAGATACAGAGGACTGATTTGCAGAGGCTTGATAGGCAATCTTGAAAATGAATTCAAATCTTATGATTGTTATTTATAGTTGCAGGTCTGCGAGAAGACCGACTTCAAAAGGGAAAATGATGCCTTCCTGATGTAGATCACTAGAATTTTACAAGGAGGAAGACATCAAAGGCTCACTAACGAGGCCAAGAGCTTGATCAACAAATAGGGATCCTGGTTTTTCCAGTATATGAGATTTACCTATATAACAGTTCAAAGATTCACTGGATGTCCTTACCGACTTCCAATCTATCCTACTAACAGAATGGTCTTGCTCGAATTCCTCAGGCAGTTGGAAACATACCGAGGCCTCCACAGATAAAAGCAGAAGGAAGCTATTACCTTTCAATTCTTCATCGGGAATATGCTTGGAGTCTTGTCCATCGACACGAGCAGTTGAAAGTGCCAGGTTGGAGATGCAATGGTACCCATTCACATCTTCAAGTCCAGGGCTGATTTCTATCCTCACCACCACATTGGGATAGTGAATGGAAGGATGACATGGAGGATTTTCGGGCGAATGCTGCAGATGAATAGGAAATTAGGAAAATACTATGGTCTATAGATTGCTAGTGGACTTAATCAGAACGATTGAGCTTTTTTGTGTTCTTGATCAGCTAGAGGATGATGGAGAGTATGTCCAACCAGGCTTTGATGAGAATCGACCTCTTCCTCTTGTGAAATTGTCAGGACCCGAGGTCGCGGACTTAACCACCTTGATGAGGCCAGTTGTCAAATATTCACAGTGGTGGGTGGATCAACAAGTTCAAGAGTTACGGTGAAGGAATGTGACTCTAACCTATAAGTTAATGGGCGAAGTGGAATCCTATTTTTGAAATGCAGGAGCATCCCAAGGTGATGAACCGATTGAAAGCACTAATTCTTGGTAAAGGAAGGAGGCAATTGATGACTCCGTAAGATCGAAAGGGAAGAGGGTTGTAAATGACTGGTATTGGGGATTGGTCGCATGGGACAAAGTCTTGGAGAAGGTGAAGGCCGAGAGTATCAAAGCTGAGGAGTAGATGAGGGATATTCAAATAAAAAATTTCTTGTAGCTGCAGATATACTTGAGACGGACATTGTCCGAGAAAATGATATGCAGCTAGAGAATCTAAACCTCTGAATCCGGGAGACTTTCTTCGCCATCATCGTGCTAACTCGAAAGACAAAAATCGGATCACGGAATTATCTTCCAACGCTGTGGAATTGAGCAGGACGTTTACCGAATCAGACAGATTTCGAAGGCGCCTGAATTGGGCGGCTGGCTGAGGCGTTGTTGTCATAAATGGAGGAGGTTAGCAAGGTAGTGTCCAGATTGTAGAGAGTTAGGATATGTCTCGGTTTTGGTTGAGCTCTGTTAAGAATGTAGATTGTAGTATGAATTGCTTCTCTCTAATAAACATCCAAAAGATTAGCTTCCTTCATCATTGTCCTAGCTACGTCTTGAACTGTTTTGTTTTTCCTTTCCACAACTCCATTTTGTGGAGGAGTTCTAGGGGTTGACACATGCCTCTATTTAACCTTAAACATTTGATTTATAGATTCATTTCGTTCTCAACCATAGCCTTAAATGCTTTAAACTTGTCCAGAGCTTCTAATTTTATTTGAGAAATGTAACCCGAGCCATTCTAGAATAATCATCAATTAATTAAATGAAATATATCTTGTCACCACAGGAGGACTAACTCCAAGGGACTTGTGGTAGAATACTATTTTGTCTTGAATGATTCGTAAGCGTAAATCCCTTTGTGTATTACCAGTATATAACAACGCCCATTGAGCTTATCCACACGTCAAGGCCCATTGAGCTTATCGCCATATGATCTTCTCACAATCTTAGCATATTTTGTGGTTTTTAAAGAGAGGATAGAGTGTATTCCAAACCCTAGTGAACTAATTTTACCCAGTGAAGAAGTACCAAGTGAAGGAGAAGACATTTTCGGTTTATTCCAAAGCCTGTCATCGAGTATTCCAATTCCAAGTACTACTCAACTGAATAATCAACAAGTTACAGTAGCGAACCAATTCAACCAATTCAACCATTTCAAGTAAATCAAGGAAACGCTCCAATGGCGTGGAGTCCAGCTAATGCATCACCCATGACATTCCCTGTCTATCATGACATGCCTAAGAATCTTGAACAACTTTGTCCCAAGTTCCATAGTGGTGATCTGAGCCGTACAACGGACGAACATATGAATTTTTTTAAGGATCTCCTTCAAAATAGAGATATCCAAGAAGATGTTGCTTATAGGCTGTTCCGCTACACTTTCAATGAGGAGGCCTCTTATTGGTACATCCTTTTGCCGACCGACTCTATCCGCAATTGGCAACAAATGAAGAAAGCTTTCTTAGAGAAATTCAGAGCACCACTCTCCCCAACGGATTTGTATAGGCAATTTGTGGAAATAAAGAGGCAAGAGCATGAACCAATTAGCACGTTCAACAACAGATTCCTCAAGGCGTACACGAGGCTACAAGATCCTTACAACTTGTACAATGTTGCAGCACTGTCAATTTATTACACAATGTTGGATTGTCTCACCTCTATGTTTGTAAAGTCAAAGAATCCGGCCCTTGCCGACTGAAAGGGAGCATGTGCCGCAGTAGTTATAGTCAGCACTGATCTAGGAATATTTGTTGCTTCGGGTCCCCTTAATTATTTAGGGAATTCCATTGCCCAGAATCAAATTCAAGATATGAATCGGGCATTAGCTCAACAAACACCTATGATCAACCCAGATCCTATCGCAAGTAATCCCAAGCAGCACCTTCAAAGCCAACATATCTTCAAAATGTAGCGACCTTAGTCCTGACTGAAGAAGAAAAGATGAAATGAAGGAATTGATCGAGCAAGTCAAGAAGCTGTCAACTGAAGTTATGTATTTGAGAGGTTGAAATAATCAAATACAAGGTATGTAAAGAAACTATTTGTCAAAGTTCCTTCGTATACCAAAGAGATTATTAGAATTACCAAAGAGACAATCAAAATTATCAAGGGAACAATCAAGGTTTTCGGAATAACAATCCAGGCTTCCAAAAGAAAAGTAGACTTGTAGCTTATAACCTTCATAAGTTCTAAGTTAGTAAGACCACTCAGGATTGCATTCCTTGCTTTGCCATTATTCTCATATACCTTGATCTCATCATCAATTGATGGTCCATTTGGAGGCATAGTGTAACCTCTTTGAACAGACTGTGAAGCACGAAATCCAAGGTAGACTGGGAAAGTTACCATCCTAGCTATCTAGTAGGTATAATTTGTTCCATCAAATAAAGGAGATTTGACACTTTTCTTGTGTGCCATCTGGATCTACCTGAAGTGTTTAAGCTTCTTTCTGGGAACCACAACTCTGATACCAATTGTTAGAATGAAGAAGACTACTTAGAGGGGGGGGGGGGAAAGCGAATCAATTGTGTACTTTTAAAACATCAGAGATCGTTGTGAACTCTTTGATTTGCTTGAATTCTTAAACCTTTATTCACCATTAACCCTTAACTTGCATTAACAGAATGTAAACATGTAAATGCAGTAATGGAAGCACACTAAACACCTAAGAACACCAGATTTAAGTGGAAAAGTTTAGGAGGAAAAAATCACTGTGAGGATTAGCTGACTAATATATGATTACAATACCAAATACAATAAGGGTCACTACCAACGCCTTGTTGAAAAGGCCTCATTGCGGAGAAAGGCTCATTGCCAAATGACACACTGTCCAAGATACATTGCGGAGAAAGGCTCTTAAACCTTTATTGCCAAATGACAACTCCTGAAAGAAGGGATTACTCACGACCAATTTCAACTGCTAACAATGCATCTCTTATATGTGAAATATACAGTCCCACTGAAGCACAAACAAGACATCAATCAGACTGAAATGTAGAGAAATTTTGCTCACTGCATTAGGAAGTCATAAGCATTAAGCCTCACACTCATCTCAACACACTTGTTCACTTTCATATCTTTCGTATCATACTCTTTTACACTTCATCTATACAACAATTGACCTTTCATTTATACTCTAAATGACCTAAAATAATCTCAATGATCTTGGCCTTAATAAAATATATACATCTCTACATTGTAACAGGGAATAGGTTGACACCTAACACTTCCATAATATAGAGAAGTGAATCCAAACCACACCATAACTTAATTGGAAACCAAATTGGCAGAAACACACTTCTCAAGATTTCCTAGATCAATAATTATCCTTCGTAATTAGTGCTAGCATGGCAAGTCAGCCAAACCTGCACTAACACTAAGAAGTGACACCAAACACACCTCTCAATGTCTAGAAACATCTTGTGGACCACATAACAACACTCCATTCTATTCATACAACATCCTAGAATACTCCAACTTCATCAAAATATTCTGCACAACCACTTCAACCAAAGATTCTGGCACAAACATCCAACACATCTGAGAACCTTGCGGAATAAGACAACTCCTGAAATTTCAATGGAAGGTATAAGCACGGTCCCAGATCCACAACACTAGAAACAATCTTGGACAACAAAGAAGAAATATTCATGTTTACCATGTTTAGAATATTGATAATTACAATAAATAAATTGGAAAGGCTTCGGGACCCGAAATTAATTTAGTTTTTTATAGAATGTTTTTGCAACATTTTTTAATTATAATATTGAAAGATGTAATTTATAGGGCTCAACTTTGAGAAATTAACAATAAACCAGATAGATGCGTTTGAAAAACTATGCATTTTATTGACGAAGATGTCCCTAGTATGTGGGGATGCACGCAAGGGAGATGGGCTTGATTGCACCAGGAGCGCCATCTGAATGATAGGGACGTTGAGATATCCCGGGGATGGCTAGGTGTCCGTTTACTGCCTTGGGGGTGCCTAGAAATCTTCTGTAGAGGTCATTCCAAAAAGCAACCGGAAATATAAAATATTTATTTTTGCTTGAAATTGGATCCCAAGACGGAACCCTAATGGCCGATGGGCCCCACCAATTCCTCTGAAACTCTATAAAAGAATCCAAATGCATCATTTAAATCACAACTTGATTTGAACAACTAGGCTAAAGATGAGTGTGGTGATGATTAGAGGCCTCACTTCACTCCATTTTGTTATTTTGCCATCATTGTACTCATTGTAATTATGATTATGAAATCTTGTATATAAATTCAAATTCAATATTTCCATTGTTCAAACTTTAATGTAAATAACTTATTTGTCAAGTATCATTATTAGTATTGTGGTATTGAAGTATTTTAGATTTTAGATTGTAATTCATATACATGATTTTCTAACTATTTTTTCAAGTACTATATGTATATCAGTGTCGCGCCCTCGCCTCCATCCTGCCAGCATTCCCAAACTTAGGCGCTTGGTCCCATCGTGCACAAAACTTGTCCTCACGTTCCCTAATCACGAACTCCATGGAACATTGGAAATTAATTAAGTTTTTTTATGTTTTATATCTTTGTTGTATATTATCAGATGAGTTATAAATTGTCATTTTACTTCCATTATTTTTCTATATTCTTTAAATTTGTCGTAGAGTAGTAGGGAGGTCTTTTGAATGCATCCAAAATTATTGTGGTTTGTTTTGGTTGTGTGGTTGTGAGGGAGAGAGATATGGTGCTAAGTATGAAATGAAAAATACACAAAGTTCGAAGAGGGAAACCCATGCGAAGTAGAGTGCATCGCTCCTATGAGGAACAAATAAATATGTGTGGTCTTTGATTTGTTGGTGTTGAGATTTGACGTTAGAGCATAAATCTGTTCAATGTGTTTTAAACTTTCTTTGCTGGTCATAAGGGTTTTGCTATTGCTGATTTTGGCATTTTCAAAGAAGTTGCTCATATATAATCAAAATCATTTATTGAAAGCAGATAGTAAGGATCCTTATTAAAGTACCTAATAATTTAGGATTTTTGGTGACCTATTTTTCCTTGTTCATGATGAACCTAGATAAATATATTGGGAAATAAATATATATGTCATACTTTGAGCTTATGAAAAATGCACACACAAAATGATTTATTCTAGTTGATTGCATATTTAGATGTGGATTGGATAGGCTCTATTGGTAGAATTCAAATAGACATCTAAATGTGACTATGCTTTAATTTAATAAATAAGTAATAATATTAGAGCATTGGTTCACAACTATTATAATCATAATTATTTAGAATATATTAACAATGAATAGATTAATATAAAAGACTAAATTATATAAATAAACAAATATATAGAATAGATTCCTAAAAAGCATAAGGATGACACTGTGATGGGAAAGAGGATTACAAAGGGAATGCTGCAAAGGGGTCTCTCCTAGATACACCACTCGAGGTGGGAATAAGTTGAGTGCAGGAAAACACCGTGCTTCCAAGAAAGAAAGCAGCGCCACTTGTTTTTTTTTTGTCGAGTACACATCCAACCCTAATTGCATCTATATATGCACTCAAAGAGAAGTCAATATCCTTGGGATACCAGAAAACATAATCTAGAGTGCTATTCAAATATCTTAATATCCTGTTCACTACTGCAACATAAGATTCTCTGGGATCTCTTTGAAATCTAGCCACAAGAGAAACTGAATACATGATAGTTGGTCTAGTAGCAGTAAGATATAGTAGTCCACCAATCATTGATCTATACTTGCTTTGATGTGTGTTAAGGGATTCATCATTCTTGCTTAACTTACAATCAGTAACCATGGGAGTACAAATTGGTTTAGAGTCATCGATTGCAAACTTCAACAATTCCTTAGCATACTTAGGCTGTGATATGAATATACCTTTCTCTGATTGAGTAATATGCAAACCAAGGAGGAAATCATCTCCCCACACATTGACATCTGAAATTCTCTCCGCATTTGTCTGCAAACTTCTTGGACATATCTTCATTTCCTGCATAGATTATGTCATCAACATATACCACCACAATCAAGATTTGTTCTCCTTCAACTTTGAAATACACATTGCTATCTGCAGTACCTTTTTTGAATCCTTGTTGCAACAAGTACTTGTCTAAGCTTACATACAAACCTCTGGGGGCTTGCTTCTGACCATATAATGCTTTCTTCAACCTGCAGACCATATTGGCATCTTTTGACAACTGAAAACCTTTTGGTTGTTCAATGTATACCTCTTCTTCCAATTCACCATTCTAGAATGCAGGCTTTGCATCTATTTGATATACTTTGAAATCTTTGTGTGCTAGAAAATTTAAAAACATCTTGATAGCTTGCATTCTTACAATCAGAGAAGAAGTTAGTACAAATCACACTCTTAATTGCCGGTCTTGGTCTTGGGACTAATTCCCAAGTCGGATTATTCTCTATCTGGTCTAACTCTTTTTTCATTGCTTTGACCCAATTTTCATCTCTGCATGCCTTAGTCACTATTTTTTGGTTCCACTTCAGAAATTAAATAGATATTTACTTGTTCCTCTATCTTAGCTTCTTTTCTTCTTGTTAGCACACCTTTTCCCTTATCTCCAATGATCTGATCTTCTGAATGATTCTTCTGCACATATTTAGGAGTTTTAGAGTTGTTTTTTATAGTTCATTGCTCGTTAACCGTCAACTGCTTTACTTTGTCTTCAGCCTTTTCTTCTTCACTGCAAGGGGTTTCCTCGGATTCGTGTCCTTCTATCAATACTAAACTTTGATATGGTTCTCCATCCACTTTGAGAGTTACACACTAAACAATCTTTTTCAATCTTTTGTTGGAACACCGGTGGGCCACTTCTTGTAGAGTATCCAAGGGAGAATCCTCCATTAGATCTTGCATCAAACTTTACTAAGTTTTGTTCATCTCTTATGATATTGCCTTGGCTTCCAAAAACCCTGAAATACTTCACAGTAGGGGGTATACCATACCATAACTAACAGGGAGAGTTAGATATGTCTGTTCTTGCTTGAGCTCTGTTAAGAATGTAGATTGTAGTATGAATTGCTTCTCTCTAATATACATCCAAAAGATTAGCTTCCTTCATCATTGTCCTAGCTACTTCTTGAACTGTTATGTTTTTCCTTTCCACAGCTACATTTTGTTGAGGAGTTCTAGGGGTTGACTCATGCCTCTATCTGACCTTAAACATTTGATTCATAGATTCATTTCGTTCTCAACCATAGCCTTAAATGCTTTAAACTTGTCCAAAGCTTGTAATTTTATTTGAGAAATGTAACTCGAGCCATTCTAGAATAAGTATCAATTAATTAAATGAAATATTACTTGTCACCACAGGAGCACTAACTCCAAGGGACTTGTGGTAGAATACTATTTTGTCTTGAATCTTGTATGTTTTTGATTTCCAACTTGACATTCTTAGCAGATTGCATTGATAGGGTTTTTAATCTTTGGCAGTTCTCTCACGACATCAATAGAGGTTATCCTTGCTAGGCTATCGAAATTGTTGTGACCCATTCGTGTATGCCACAGCTATCTTTTATTAGTTTGAGACATAAAGCTTATTGCGCCATTACCTTTAAGTTGATAAACATTACCTCTTGTCGTTGTTCTAGCAACGACCAGAATATAGGAGCTTCCTTTCTTGATTTCACAACCATCATTCTGAAAAACAAGATTATATGCTTTTTTTCTACACATTTGTCCCACAGTTAGGAGATTGTGTCGGAGACTGTTTACATAAAGAAAATGATTTGTATTATGCTTACCCTTTTGATCCTTGTGTTTGTCATTAGTAACTTTGATTCGACACTTAGATGGATAATGACCTATCTTTCCACAATTGAAACATTTGGAAGGTAGCTTACCTCTGTACTTTCCAGTACACTTTTTGAATCTCCTCACTAAGTTCGCATCCAACTCATTAGGATCATCTGGATCTAATCCATTATCCTTGTCCACTTTGTAGACTTTAAAACAGTTTCTTTGCTTGTAGTATCTTGACGAAATTCTCTCGTTTTAAAAGAAGTTAAAGCATCAAACATCTGATATCTAGAATAATGATCCAAATTCTGAGCTTCTTCAATAGCAGAAACTTTATGACAGTAAGCTTTGTGCAGAGTTCTTAATACCTTTTTCACAACTTTTCTTTTTTTCAGACTTTGACCAAGATCATTGATAGCATTGCCAACTTCAACTCTAAGCAAGTAGGTGGAAGTGTCTTAATCTTCAGCCATCCTTATGTTTTCAAACTTCCTTTGTAGATCTGCATCTTCGCTTGTTTGAGCTTGTCATCTTCTTCGTAGATTCCTTCTAGCTTTGTTGAAACATCTAAAGTAGACTTGTAGGTTATAACCTTCATAAGATCTAAGTTAGTAAGATCACTCAGGATTGCATTCCTCGCCTAGTCATTATTCTAATATGCCTTGATCTCATCATCAATTGATGGTCCGTTTGGAGGCATAGTGTAACCTCTTTCAATAGACTGCGAAACACCAAATCCAAGGGAGACTGGGAAAGTTACCATCCTAGCTATCTAGTAGGTATAATTTGTTCCTTGAAATAAAGGAGATTTGACACTTTTCTTGTGTGCCATCTGGATCTACCTGAAGTACTATAACTAATTTTTTAAGTACTATGTGTATATCAGTGTCGTGCCCTCGCCTCCATCCTGCCACAATTCTAAAACTTAGGCGCTTGGTCCCATCGTGCACAAAACTTGTCCCCACGTTCCCCTGTCACGAAACTCCATTTAACATTATAAATTAATTTATTTATTTTATATGTTTTATATGTTTTGTTGTATATTATCAGATGATTTATAAAGTATCTTACTTCCATTATTTTTCTATATTCCTCAAATTTGTCGTAGATTAATATGGAGGTCTTGCGAGTGCATCCAAAATTATTGCGCTTGGATTTGGTTGTGTTTGGATGTGAGGGAGAGAGATATGATGTTTAGTATGAAATGAAAAATACACAAAGTTCTAAGAGAGAAACACATGCGAAGTAGAGTGCATCACTCCTATGAGGAGCCAATGAATATGTGTGGTCTTTGATTTGTTGGTGTTGAGATTTGACGTTAGAGCGTAAATCTGTTGTATGTGTTTTAAACTTTCATCGCTGGTCATAAGGGTTTTTTTAGTTTGCTATTGCTGATTTTGGCATTTTCAAAGAAGTTGCTCATATATAATCAAAATCATTTATTGAAAGTAGATAGTAAGGATTGTTATTAAATTAACCTAATAATCTAGGATTTTTGCTGACCTATTTTTCCATGTTCAAGATAAACCTAGATAAATATATTGGGAAATAAACTTATACGTCATACTTTGAGCTTGTGACAAATGCACAAATAAAATGATTTATTCTATTTGATTGCATATTTAGATGTGGATTGGATAGGCTTTGTTGGTAGAATTCAAATAGACGTCTATGTCATATTTGCGAAATTATAACACCAAACATGTAGAATTGAAATACAAATAACTAAGTAAAATAAGTATCAAATATTTATATATAAAAATAAGTGCAATGGCATAGTAATAGGTAATTCTGTAACATTCTTTCAGGATTTGAGAGGTTGTGGAATCAGATAACAATTGATAGGATTTTATAGAATGACTGCAATTTATCGCAATTTATTGCAATTCTTTGTTGTTTCACTTTAGTTTTTGTTTGCATGGTTTTTGATGATTTGAGTAAAATTTGCAGATGAGTAATTGTGGTAGGGAAACAATACGCCTATCTTCACCAATCAAACACTAAATGTTACTCCTTTGCAAGTGATTATGCCTAATCAAGGAAATGAGGGGTAGATATTTTCGAACACTAGGAATATTACAAGCAACCTTCCACGAACTATGAGCTTATCTAACTTGAAAATATGTTTGGCTTGCAACCGATTGGTGGAAGAAATTGAAAACGATGCGCAAAGTTGATGAATGATATTCCAACATTAGGAAGAAGAGTGAGTAATGGAAATGCTGAGAGTTTAGGTATAAATAAAAATTAATTCTAGAGATTTTGTTTATGTGATTGGTGCACGGTCCATTATATTGAGACCATAATGAAACTAACTGTGTTGAAATGTTTAATCTTACGAGATTTTCTAGAATGGCCTTTGTAAGTTCAATAACCTCGATATAAATAGAGGCAAATGTAAGCAGTGTATGCAAGAGAATTGAAGCCAATGGAAGGTGTATCATTTAGAGTTTTGTTGTTCACTTCTATCCTCTACCATAGTGGTATCAGAGCTATATTTTCTGAGGTTAAGAGTGATCTGTTTGTTGTTTGAAGAGCTCGCCGCATCGGAAGGAGGAGATCAGTGATGAAGCCTCAGTAAGAAGAAGAAACCCATTGTCTAAGTGTTTGGACACGATTTTCCCCCACCACCTTTATGACAATCCTTGAATCGCCCACGATATCCAAATTGTTCCAACAAAGTTTGATGGTTTCCAACAATGTCGCATGCTCTCCCTCATTGTCTGTGCCCGCAGGCAGTGTTGGAAAAATAATCTCTAGTCAACATTCTTACCTACCCCTGACGTATGCTTTAATTAATATGGTAGATCAATTTGAATTCAATTTAAGCGCTTGTTTTGGGGCTTGCAATAGCCAATGAATACCTGCAACATTAAATGAGTTAGGTAAATTTGAAATTTGAATTTATGCGCTCATTGTTATGAGGATTTTGAAGTAAGACAAAAGGAATGTCTTTGCAACCGTTAGTAAGAAGTAAAATTCAATTTTTGTATTGAAGTGAAGACCGTGCAGCAGTAGATGAAGTAGAGAATGTTCATTAGAAAGTAAGGTGATAGTAGCAGCATAGAAGGAATGTTTATCAGTCGCAGTGCATAATGGTTAGCTTCTTGCAACCTGGTTGGGTTGGCTTTAATTAATATGGTAGATAAATTTGAATTCAAATTAAGTGCTTGTTTTGGGGTTTGCAATAGCCAACGAATACCTGCAACATTAAATGAGTTAGGTAAATTTGAAATTTGAATTAGTGTGCTCATTCTTATGAGGATTTTGAAGTAAGACAAAAGGAATGTCTTTGCAACCGTTAGTAAGAAGTAGAATTCAATTTTTGTATTGAAGTAAGGAATCTGCAGCAGTAGATGAAGTAGAGAATGTTCAGCAAAAAGTAAGGTGATAGTAGCAGCATAGAAGGAATGTTTATTAGTCGCAGCGCATAATGGTCAGCTGCAGCTAGAAGATTGTAGCAGTTTATATAGTTCGGTGTGAGTGTAGCACCTAGTGATTGGACATTTGTCCAAATAGATTAGTTTTATTTCGTTCATGTAAATCAGAGAATATCCTTTGAGAATTTGTATTTTGAAGCAAACAAGAATATTTGCAGAGTTAATTTTTGTCTGTTTATTCTTGCTGTCACTGTGCGTATTCTGTGTGTTTATTTTCTGCTTTGTCCATCCTGGCACATCATTGACTTTGTGTTTTATTGGACCCCTACCTCCCAACAAGTGGGATCAAAGCCCTTTTTTTCTGGGCAGTCTGTCAGTGTATTATTGTGGGTAAAGCCCTAGGTTATCTTAGGCATTGTTTTGTCTTCTCAAATTTGAGAAATATGGTAGGAGGTGATAGCAAAGGTTGGCAGCGGCCACCCAATATTGATGGAAAAAATTATGATATATGGGCTAAGAAGATGATAACTATCTTAGTTGCAAATGACCTATGGGAGTTGGTCAGAAATGGGTTGAATGATATCATAGACCCAAATGCATTTGCAGCCCTTTGAAATGCACAGAAAAATCATTTGAAAGAGATAAGAGCGAAGGATACAAAAGTCCTTAGTTTTATTGAGGCAGCCTTGAGTGAGGCTTTTTTCCAATGTATTGCAACATAAAACTATGCAAAACAAGCTTGGGATATATTGCAAAATAGTTACAAAGGGACTGACAAAGTTAGAGTAGCTAAGTTGTAGCTCTTGAAAAGAAATTTTGAGACTCTACAAATGAAAGATAATGAGTCCATTTCAGATTATCACACTAAGGTTTCAACCCTGGTAAATCAGCTAAGAGTGAAGGAAGAAACAATGGAAGAGCAAAGGATATTTTAGAAAATCCTAAGCAGTTTGCCTACTAAGTTTGATTATGTAGTCGCTAGCATTGAAGAGGCAAAGGATTTCTCTCTAATGAGTTTAGATGAGTTGATGGGTTCACTACAAACGCATGAGGAGCGGTTGAACAAATCTTCTCCTTCATTGAAAGCTCAAACCAATGCAAGAGATCGGGGAAGAGGAAGAAACAATAGAGGAAGGGTCAAAAAGGTAGAGGAAGAAGCAATTCTGGAAGAGGAGGTTCTGACAGCATAGAGGAGACGGGCAACTCAATGTCAGCAAACCAGAACTAGAGGAAGAACAACTATTCGAATCAAAGGAATGACAATAGCAATGTGTAGTGATATTATTGTCACAAATATGGCCATTATGCTAGTGAGTGTAGAAAGGAGCAACGTGACCATGGAGGTCAAAATTGTAATGTAGCAAATTGAGAACAAAGTTGAAAATGACAAACAGTCCAATGTATTCATTGTTTGCAACCTTGCTGAACGCAACAATGATGAAGTTTGGTACTTGGATAGCGGATGCAGCAACCACATGAGGGGTAACAAGAACTTCTTTAGCTGTAGTCAACATTCAAAGCAAGGATGGTGAGAAGCAGCAAATCCAAAATATTTATTATTCCCCCGACATGAAGCATAATCTATTGAGCATTGGGCAAATGGTCCAAAATGGTTATAAAATCTTGATGGAGAATGGAGAATGCAAAATATTTGACAAAGGAGGTAGCAGGAAAGTGATGGTTGCAGTGCAGATGACAAGAAACAAAATGTTTCCTCTCAGGATGCAGATAGTGTCTGCGACAGGAATAGCAGACGGACAACAAAGTTCCCCGACACTCACTTCAGTCGCACAGCAGTTGGCGGTTGAACAACAGTCTGCTTTCAAGACAGTCATCAAAGACCCATCCAAACTATGGGATTTAAGGTATGGGCACTTAAGCTTTTCAAGTTGAAGTTTATTGGCTAGGAAAGGAATGCTTAGGGGGTTGCCATCCATTGTAGAACCTGATGGCAAGTGTGAGGCTTGCATTTAAGGAAAACAACAACAACAACCTTTCGAATTCGGGTATTCTAGGATAGCAAAAGCACATCTTGAGTGAGTACACTGAAATTTATGTGGACCCATGAAAACCCCCACTTTACGTCGAAATACATATTTCATGACATTCGTAGATGATGACAGTAGAAAAATTCGGGTTTATTTCTTGAAAAATAAATTGGAAGCCTTTGAGAAGTTTAAATGGTTTAAGGCAACAGTTGAGAAGGAGAGTGGTCACTATATCAAAGCCCTTAGAACAAATAGGGGGGGAGAGTACATCTCCAATGATTTTCTGAATTTTTGTAGGAATGAGGGCATTCACAAACAAAATGGAGTGGCGGAAAGGAAGAATAGGACCATTCAAGATATGTCGGCAAGTATGCTCTAAGCAAAATGGTTGTCACACATATTTTGGGGAGAAGCTGTAGCAACAACAATCTATATATTGAATAGGTTCCCCACAAAAGCTGTGTGTTATATGAATCCACAAGAGACGTGGACAAATAACAAATGGAGTGTTGAACACTTAAGGATATTCGGGTGTGTGGTATACACACTTGTGCCAAAAGAGAAGAGGGAAAAATTGGATGAGAAAGGAGAAAAGTGCATCTTTATAGGCTATAGTGAGGAGTCGAAAGCCTTGTAATTGTACAATCCCATCACTAAGAATGTTGTGATCAATAGAGATGTTGTGTTTATTGAAAATGAAGCGTGGGATGGAACAGTGGATGACACCACGGGTATTTTAGTTACAATATCCCTTGTTGATGAAGAAGTTGCGGATGATAGCAACATAGGAGGAGCTCAAGAGAGTTAAATGAAGAAACTACTGTAGAGCATTAGAAAACAACAACTCCAGTGGTCTGCCGCAGAACAATAACTCTGGCAGTGTTCAACAGAGACAACAGTCTAGCAGGATTGAATAGAGACAACAGGCTAGCAGCACTGAACAGAGACAACAGTCTAGCATCTCCAGAATTCAACAGAGCAGTAGCTCCGACACCCAGCCGTACAGTAGCTCCAAAGGTCAGAGTAGCAGCAGTTTGGAAGCAAATTCAGACCCTACAATCGCATCATTGATGAAACGTAAGACAAAGAGTGTGAGGGAGATCTATGACAACACACAACATGCTGATTTGGATGAAAATTTGGATTTTGCATTATTCTCCTATAGTGACCCAACACTCTTTGAGGAAGCTGTGAAAGAAGAGAAATGGTGTAAGGCCATGGATGAGGAGTTGGATGCTATAGAGAGAAATCAAACATGGGAGTTGACCGATTTACACAAGGGTAAACAAGTGATTGGAGTGAAGTGGGTCTATAAGACCAAGTGTACTGAAGAAGGGAAAATTGAAAGACACAAGGCAAGGCTAGTTGTGAAAGGGTACAAACAACAACCCGATATAGATTATGATGAGACATATGCACCAGTTGCAAGGCTGGAAATAGTGTGGACAGTGATAGCAGTTGCAACACAACATCAGTGGAAAGTGTATCAGATGGATGTAAAGTCAGCCTTCTTGAATGGAGTGCTGAATGAGGAAGTATGTGGAGCAGCCGCTTGACTATGATGTCCCAGGGCAAGAGGACAAAGTGTATAGGCTCCAAAAAGCTCTATATGGGCTGAAACAAGCACCTCAGGCGTGTTACAGCAGAATAGACTCCTATTTGTTGAGCAATGGATTTAGCAAGAGCAAGAGTGAGCCCACAATCTACATCAAAGCAGTCAAAGGTGATTTTTTAATTGCTTTTTGTATGTAGATGATCTGATTTTTATTGGTAAGAATGACAGCAGAATTGCTGATTTTAAAGAAGTGATGAGAAATCAATTTGAGATGACGAATTTGGGCTTGTTGAAGTATTTTATTGCGATAGAAGTTCAACAAACACAACATGACATTTTCATTTCACAATCTAATTGTGCCAAACAAATTTTAAGGAGGTTCAAACTGAATAACAACAAACCTGCCCCCACACCAACAACAAAAGGTTTGAAACTACGTAAGAATGACAGCAGTAAGGAAGTGAACGCAACCCTCTACAAAAGCATGGTTGGAAGTTTGATGCACTTGAAATCAACTAGGCTTTATTTAATGTATTTAGTAAGCTTGATATCTAGGTTCATGGAGGAACCTAAGGAGACTCAATGGCAAGCGGGAAAGAGGATCTTGAGGTATGTCAATGGAACAACAGGATGGGGCATAATGTATGGTGCATCAAATGAGTTAAAGTTGGATGGTTTCACAGATAGTGATTGGGCAGGAAATGTGGATGATAGGAAGAGCACATCCGGCTATGTCTTCAACATGGGATCGGGTGCAATCTCATTGGCATCAAAGAAGCAGCCGATTGTCTCTCTCAGCGCAACAAAAGCAGAATACATAGCGACAAATGCAACAGCTTGTCAGGCTATTTGGTTGAGGAGCATCCTTGTAGATTTACAACAACTGGAAGTTGACAACACAGTCATCCATTGTGACAATGTGTCCTCCATAGCGCTGACAAAGAATCCGGTCTTCCACGGACGAAGCAAACACATTGAGATTCGTTATCACCTCATAAGGGAGTTGCTTGAACAAGGTGAATTAGAACTTCAGTATTGCAGATCTGAGCAGTAGCTCGCTGACATCTTCACCAAGGCATTGCCAAAGGACAGTTTTGAACGCCTAAGAGATAGGCTTTGCATTGTGGATAGCTTCGAAGATCAACTCCGAAAGGAAACTGCAAAGTGACAGCTGACTTGTAGATTAAGGGGGAGTGTTGGAAAAATAATCTCTAGTCAGCATTCTTACCTACCCCCCACGTAACCTTCTCTCAGCCTGGTTGGCTTGGCTGTAATTAATATGGTAGATAAATTTGAATTGAAATTAAGTGCTTGTTTTTGGGCTTGTAATTGCCAACAAATACCTGCAACATTAAATGATTTAGGTAAATTTGAAATTTGAATTTGTGCACTCATTCTTGTGAGCATTTTGAAGTAAGACAAAAGGAATGTCTTTGCAAACGTTAGTAAGAAGTAGAAGTCAGTTTTTGAATTGAAGTGAAGACCCTGTAGGAATAGATGAAGTAGAGAATGTTCAGCAGAAATTAAGGTACAATAGCAGCACAAAAGGAATCTTTTTCAGTTGCTGCGCATTGTCATCTCTACAGCTATAGGATTGTAGTAGTTTATGTATTTTGGGTGTGAGAGTAGCACCTAGTCATTGGACATCTGTCCAAATAGCTTAGTTTTATTTTGTTCATGTAAATCAAAGAATATCCTCTGAGATTTTGTATTTTTAAGCAAACAAGGAATATATGCAAAGTTAATTTCTATCTGGTTAGTCTTGCTGTCTCTGTGTGTTCACTGTGCATATTTTCTGCTCTGTCCATACTGTTACAACAGTGACTTTGTGTTTTATTGCACCCCTGCCTTTCAACAGGCAGCTGAATTGAGGCAACCTGTTTGATTTTGCCACAGTATTTGTGGATTATGAAAACTGCTCTTGAGGGCACTAGATTTCTCGTTAAGGCCCCAGCGAAATACAATTTTTATTTGCCATGTAAGGGTAGTTACCATTTGGGCGCTTGTCTTCCAACCTTGCTTTTGTAGAGAGAACCTTTGGGAGGTTTGAATAACGTGCAATTTTTGCACATTTTTTCATCGCAGGCCAAAAAATATTTATATTTCTCCCACTTAAGTTTGTAATTCATATGTTCTTTGCTCCCATCTTCGATTTGAAATGGAGACTTTGTATGTGGGTCTTAAATTATTTGGGAAAGGGCCCTACTACGCTACCATAGTAGAAAAATTTGACCAGCATCTTTGTGCTACCTCGCATTGAACTAACAAATCTTGGACATCCTCGTTATTTTGCTTGCAAAGGACGGATTGATGATGACCACATATCCCTACGCGATTTAACCTATCTGCTAAAAAGATGTGATCGTGAAGGCTGTGCACGCAAATGCCCTTGCCTTTGGAAGGGCATTTTTCCCTCAGCAAAGACGTTTTGGCCAGGAGGACCAAGCGACTCCATTTTTTTATCACTTTTTACCATGTGCTGACTATGTGGAAGCCCGTCTAAGCCACACACCATAGTATTGCATCGGGGGAATCAAAAGTGAATATATGCCTCTTGGAAAGCTCGCTCATCAATTGGAATTTAGGCTGATCTTGCACTGTATCAAAGCTTTTGCACACCCATTCCCATTGCTCATTCTCTCTCTACAAATTCATGTGCCTCTTGGAAAGCTCGCTCATCAGTTGGAATTTATGTTTTTGTCATGCACTGGTTTGGGATAACTTCCCCAAGTGTAGCGAGTTTCTCTTCGATATGTTCCTTCTCTTGAAATATATTTTTGAAGGATATTTTTGAACTGTTGATCTTGAGGGGCACCGACCACCATCGCCTTAGAATATTAGGTAACTCTGTTGCTCTAATCCACATTTCCTCAATACGAAATTGCCCTCTTGTTGTTTTCGAATCTTCATTGATTAGCAGCTCAATTGGATAATGATCAGATATTGCTGTTGGCCAGATGGAAAGTTTTGTTAAATGATCCCCCTGCAACCAATCTTCAGACACAAGAAATCTGTTTAGCCTTTCGGCTATGTCAGTGAGATACTTTCTTCTATTATTCCATCCTCAAATTCCATTTGAGGCCGTTTTGTATCAATCAAATTATTTTCTTCAATGAATTTCACAAAATCATTTTGCGCTTTTAAAATTTTTTGATACCCCCCTAGTTCTTTTATATCCATCATGGCTTTGCAATCTCCTGCTCTAATTACTTTAATGTTTCCTATGGCATGCGAAATTATATCCCATAACAGTTTTTTCTCCTCTGTTTTTATCGGACCATATACATTCTGTACTTGAAAAATTGAATTCGTTTGAAGGTTTGTTACCTCGAGTGACATCCAGTGATGATTAGAGTTTGTGACTGCTAGTTTGATTTTTCTTGGGTGCCATAGAACACCAAGGCCGCCAGATGCTCAAGTTGCATCTATGAATGTTCCTTGCCAGCCTTGCCAAGATCTGATGATTTAGCGATTTCCTCCCCTTTAGGCTTTGTTTCCTGACGTGGAATGAGTTCTAAATTTTGACACTCCAACTAGTATTTAACCAGTGGCCTCTTGTTAGGGGCCTTTATGCCCCTAACATTCCATGAGGGGATCTTCATCTTCCTCCAAGGGAGGCCCGTGCTCCCTTGCATCTCGTCATGTAAGATCTAATTGAAGGTTGGTTGCCTTTCAGGGTTCCTTCTTCTCTATTATGCTTGTATGAAATACTTCCCAGTTTTGGAACCGAGACAAACTTCGCACGTTGGCTAATTTTCCTTGGTTCGACTATATCTAAATCTTCCAGATTCACATTTTCCAACATTTGATCCAAACTATACGAGTCTTCATTTGTATACCATTCAATCATTCTCAATGGGGACATTCCTCCACTTCTCGAACATCTAATCTCACCACCTTTTTCCTGCTAATCATCCTGTGGTTTTAAGTTCATCATTTTGAACTTTCTTCCTTCGCTCTTCCAGCGTCTCCTTTTTTATGTTTTTCTCTCTCCAAATGCCCTTAGTTGTTGGGGGAAACCGCTTATAGTTATTTGCATTGTGATTTTCTTGGCACCACTTTAAACAGAAAAATTTTGGCGTTTCAATCTCAATTTTTTGCCTCCATTCACTTTTGCCAACACTCAAAACAGATTGTTTTGGGAATCTCGTTTATTGATAGGATAAAAATTCTGTTGTATATCACCTTTATCTCAAATCCACTTTAAGAGTTTTACTAATTGCATTCCCAATTTTTGCTATAGAACTTTCGCACCAATACTCTAAAGGAAGGTTTTAAAGGCATTATCCGAGTTTGTCCATTAGACGGATGAGAATCCAGAGGATTGAAGTTTCCCTACCACTTCTGAAGAAATAGTTATGATGAGCCGAACTTCCACTCTCTCTCCTCGATTATTTTGCTTCTATCCGACTCGCTTTAAAGACTGCTATGAAAAAGCCTTTTGGGAGAAAGTTTATGACTGGATCGATAATCCAATTATTCAGGATCTATTCTCTGATTTCTTTTCTGGTAAATCGTTTCCCCAGAAACCTGCCAATAATGGATTTCTATTTTAAATGTTTTGCATCCCTTTCGGTGAAGTTTAAGACGTCCACCGTGAAGACTTTAGAAACTTCCTTCGTTGTTCCAGATATCCCGCCATCTTCCTCTTCAGAGGATTGGTCAGGTCTTCCTTCCCAAGCCTTCTGGTTAGAATTCCGTTCCCATTGTGCTATGATAGGTGAAACATTAATTGATTTCACCTACAAAGAATTCTTCTATTTAGAAAACCAATTACATGGATTACAACATAATACACTGTGATATAAAGGTCTTTTTCAGACTTACAAACTAAATGGCAAGGGGACTCTTTATTGTGATCACAACCCATAAAATAGTTGAATTTTAATGCACAACTTTCAAAGCAACTAAAACACTAAAAAGTGTGCTAAATGCTTTTTTAAAAATTTCAATCTAAAAAGCTTCAACTGCATGTTTCGCATCACCTATCTTATATGCTTTTCCACGCTTGACATCATTATCCAACATACTCCTCTTTAATGATAAGTGGACCTACACATTGAACTTTGGAACTCACTATGTGATGTAGAGGAAGGACATAACCCAACACAACTTGACTTGTTTGACACCCTTCATACAATGGTTCATCACAAACAATGACTAAAGGTTTCCTAGTGCACATTGAAACATTCTATGGGTTCCCAAACATTGATAGTGCAAAACAATTGGTCAGCACGATGATTCCTGCAAATATGGAGTTGTTGTTTCCTAGTGCATTCTATGCAACGACATCAAAGAAAGGAAAGAAGAAATTGTCATATGAATCTCTAGTCTGTACAGGTCTTTTGCAACATGCCACAATGACTCTCTATCCTAACAGTAGCAAACAACGCATAGATTTGTCAAAGCAGCAATGAACCTATGGTTTGAGGACAGTCTGCTCTTGCAGGAAGGTAGATAGGCGTGGGACAAGGCTTTCCACCAGATTTCATGATTTTTGGATTGTGGAAACTTTGCCCATTATTCATTTATGCTCCCTGGAAACCTTATGTAGGGTGTAGATCCGTCAAGACAAAAGATGCAATATCTTTCAGAAAGCATAGTGAAATTCTACCAAATCAGAATCATTCAGAAGGTAAGACTGTCCTTCAACTTCTCAAATAGTTTCAGGATTGTACCAACCTGTACAGATCCATATAGTGCAATTCACAATGTGGTTACACATAAAAACGTCTGCAAAAACGTGGAAAATGAGGTTCTTTTCATTCTAGGTGTTCTCCAACCCTTGTGCTGGAGATTACATGTCATATTTATCATATTACAACCTCCCACAACTATCCAAACCAAAAACTAACTCCCAACTATCCAAACCAAAAACTAACTCCATTAACCAATTTTGCAAATTTGCATTTACAACATTGACAAGTTTTTGTAACTTTTTTGCAAATTTTAAAATTTATAACGACATTGCACCCAAACATCCTAAATTGGTCCTAAATGACCCCAAATGGTCTTAAATGACCTGATTGACCTGAAACAAAACAAAATTCAACGTTTTGCAACATGACACAAAAATGCATCAAAGATGTCCTTGCATCATACTCGCTAGGGGAAAGAAAGAATTCAAGTTACAGTTGAAAGAATTCAAGAAAGAAATAATCTTTTTGTGTACAAGTCAAGTACCGATTACTTATACGCTCTTTATGGAAATCCACCTGACCTATACAAACCAATTGTTTGATCAAATGAGTAACACAAATCTTTTGTGCCGAATGAGATATATCATACAAATGTTTTTAATTTGAAACACTCATTTTGCTTACGGAATAATTGTAATTTTTCTTGGAAATCTTCATCCTTCGTCTTTACCTCATCAAGCAATTTCTATTTTTCTTTCAGCTCTTTAGTTTTTTTAATATTCTCCTATTATTTTTCAAGATTCTCAATTGCGCACAAATATTTGTGTCTTTCTTATCCAAACTTCTTGAAATCTGTTATCAATTGTGAATTATATTTCTTAATTTCCATGATTTCTTCCTCTAAAACTTTTATTTTCCTTCCTTACACTTTTGCCTACAAATGAATTACAGGATTCTAAACAATTTTGATTCGTTTTTGAACAGCTATGGTTGTGAGAATAACAGCTGACAACCTCCTGCAAACTACATTAAAGAAGATTCAATGACTCTACCATATTCTCTTATTCTCCAGTTGATGGCAAATAATGCAGATTAAACCTGTGAACAAACAAAAAATTACCCTTGCTGATTTGTGCAATTTTCTTTACTTTTACAAATAAAGATCTCCTTTGGTTGTTCAAATCGACATTCCAAATAATTGTTGGGATTTTGATTGGCAATCTATTTGGATTGAATACAACGGCAAGCACTGAGTGGCGGCCTACTTGAATAACATCATACTTGGTGATACTTCTGCAATCTGTCGTTTTCCTTTATTCACTTTTCTCATAACATTCTGATGTCTTGTTCTTTGACTGCGATTATCAATCATCTTAGCTGGTTGTATAGAGATCTCGTGATTTTCAGCTATAGCTGCTTGAGCCTCCTTAAATCGATGACTTATAATATGCGACCTTAACAAAATGCATCTACAATTTCCTTCTATTTTCCTTCTTTTGACAAGTGATCACTTTTTTGTGATTAGAGCACTGGCTTCAGGGATAAACATTGCCACGATCTTCAATCTTCTTTGGGAGTGGTTGTCTTTTCTGCTTCGACTTTATCGTTTAATTGCTGGAGATTTCAAGACCCGTGGCTCCTTTTCTGTCAATATCTTCCTTCAAAATTCTTTGATCTTTCTACAAACGACCTCCTTTTGAATCTTCTCCAATCAATGGCAATTTTTCCTTTCATGGACGTAGCTTTAGGGTTTTAATGAAGTGTAATCTTCCTTTTTCGATGCTTCATGCACGGACAAGTTTTTCTTGAAAAATAGCGATCTTTGGATGTCTGAACGGTCTTAAGATCTGTTACTCTTAACCTTTTCGAACGTATTCTAAGATGTTTGACAGTCACAGACTTTAACAAGCCAATTCTTTCCTGATTGACCTGGTTTAATACCAAATGTAGTTTCTGAAAACACAAACAATAGAGCTCTGATTGCAGCAACAAACGCAAATTGATAACACACACAAAATATTCTTTTATTTATAAGATCGATTACATGGATTACAACATAATGTACATCAGTATAAATGCCTTCTGCAGATTTAGAAACTAAACAACATGGGGAACTCTTCATAGAGATCACAACCCCTAAAAATACACATTTTCATGCATAGCTTTTAAATGGAATATAATACTAAAAACATGTGAATTACTATCTATTAAAATTTACCAAAAGCACTATTTATTTTTAGAATTTCAGTCTAAAAAGCGCCAACTGTACGCGTGGCATCGCTTATCTTCATTTCTAGACACTTGACGCTAAGCAGACTAACAGATTGAATCTTTGTAAATAATTGATCGTTTAAATTGAAGTTGGAAATAATTGTTGCAATCTTGATTGACTCTGCATATGGCTTCAAAATAATTGGGAACTTTGATTGGCAGCCTGCTGGAATAAAATTGTACTTGGCGACACTAATACAGTCTTTCATTTTTCCTTATTCACTATTCTGATGATATTTGTGATTTCTTTGACAACTTAGTTGTTTCTCTGGCGGTCTCGTTATCTTCAGGTATAGCTCCTCGATGCTCCTTAAATCGACGACTTATACTATGGATCCATTCACAAAATATATCTGTAATTTCGTTCACGTATATTATATTGTCCTTCCTTTAATGAGTGATAAACATCACCACAATCTTAAATCTTCTTCGGCAGTGGTTGGCTTTTCTTGTTCGAATTTTTTCTTTAACTAGTGGTTGTTTCGAGACCCATGAATCCTCCTTCTCTATCAATCTGTTCTATAAAAATTGTTTGATCTTCCTATAAATGATCTCCATTTAGTAGTGACGACTTTGTCGTGAAAAACAATGATCTTTCTATAAAAATTGTTTGATCTTCCTATAAATGATCTCCCTTGTTCTGATGAATTCTAATATTTCTTCTTCTTCGATCCTTATGTAGTGACGACTTTGTCGTGAAAAACAATAATCTTCTGATTTCTTCGCTCTCCTTGAATGCTACTATCTCGTTTGCCAGGATCTACCCACTATCTCAACCATATTTGGCTACCACTATCAATCGTTTTGAATGTATTCTAGGAAGCTTGGCTCTCACAATCTTCAACTTGAATTCTTTCGCGGTCAGCCTACTTTGGTATCAAATATAGTTTTTGAAAATGCAAATAATAGAAAGAAGATTACAACAACAAACACAAATTGATAACACACAAATAATTCTTCTATTCATAAAATGTGTTACATGGATTTTAGAACGTAATGCGCCTCATTATAGAGGTCTTCCTTAGATTTACAAATCATGCAGCAAGGAAACTCTTTATAAAGATCATAACCCCTAAAATAGGCACATTTTCATGCATAACTTTTAAAGTATCTAAAATTCTAAAGAGCATGGAAATTACTATCTATTAAAAGTTACCAAAAGCACTAAAAGAAAATTTGGAATTTCTATCTAAAAAGTTCGAACTGAATGCTTGGCATCATTTATCTTACGTTCATTTGTACGCTTGGAATCATTATCCAACATACTCTCCCTTGATGCTAATTGGATTCAAAAGTTGAATATTTGGAACGCACTATACCTGATCTTATAGACGCACTTAGTACTAATGAACTTTATTACTTATTTCATTACTTATTTCTTTCCTTTTAGAAATCTCAAGATTTTTACATCTTTTCTCTAACATAAGGTAAACTCATAGTCTTTTAGACTACATCATAAATTTCATACTTCCAATCATAGCAAGTTATGATTAGCCATTTGACTAGAACTTTCATACCTTGTTTCACTGTTATTTATTTTTAGATGTGAACATTTAAGGTTAGGCAACCTTTTGATTATATTTGTAACGTTTAGCCAACTGGATCTATCAATCCATTCATAATGAATTTACATACAATATTTCAGAAATTCTCCATTCCTTACTTTATTCCAACATGAATTTTCAGAACCATTCTTCAATTTGCAAATTGAACAAGGATGAAGATCGCAACACATATCTTTTATATTTCCTTCCTTTGACAATGAGTACATGCATGTATTCCATATGCAAGCACTTCATTCATTGGCCTCAGAGTTGGTTGAACTGATAATCTAATTCTTAGTGTATGCTCTCCCACACCTTTTCGTCACAGCCCATATTCTTCAGGATTTTCAAACCAACCTTTTTCTTAACATCACAATCTACAAAATTAATAAACTCAAACACATCGTTCCCTCGAACCTCACAGTCTTTATCGAAAGAAACATTAGCTATATCTCACTAATCAATTGTTTAATCAAATGAACAACACAAATCTTCTGTGTCAGACGACATATCACATATTCATGATTTTAATTTGAAACTTCCATTTTCCTTTTGCAATAGTTATAATTTTTCTTCCAACTATATCTTTTATTTTAACATTCTCCAATTCATTTTCAAGATTCAGAATTGCACACAAATATTCACATATTTCTTTTCCAAACTCCTTTAAATCTGCTATGAATTGTGAATTACGTTTCTTAATTTCAATCACTTCATTCTCAAAAAAGACTTCTCTTTCTTTATGGTTTTGACTATCTTTCCCATTAAAACAAATGACTCACATTTTTAAAAATTGGTATTCATTCTCTCTTAACAATAACAATTGTGACAACAATACCTGACAACCTCCAACAACCTCCTTTAAATAAGCTTCAATGATCGTACCACCTTATTCTTCAACTGATGGAAAATAATATGCATTGAATCTGCGAACAAACCAAAAGAGACCCTTGTTGACTTGGGCAAATTTATTTGCTTTTAGAAACTATGTCATTTGTTTTTTTAGATCGACCTTCCAAATAATTCTTGCAACCTTGATTGTCGCTCCTTCTGGCTTCAAAATAGCTGTGTACCCTAACTGGCGAACATTTGCGATAACATCACACTTGTCAGCACTTCTACAATATATTTTTTTCCTTTATTCACTATTCTCATACATAATAGCTGTGATGTTCTCTTTGCAGGTGGCTACGAATCCTCTTAGTTGTGTCTATAGCAATCTCATGATTTTTACCTATAGCTGATCGATCCTCCTTAAATCGACAGCTTATATTATGGAGACCTTCACAAAATGCATTTGGAATTTCCATCAGACGTATTCTATTTTCCTCATTTTGACCAGCGATTACTTTCCTGCGATCAGTTTGTTGGCTTTAGGGATAAACATTGCCACAAATATTCAATCATCTTTGGGAGTGGTTGGCTTTTCAACTTCAATTTTTTTGTTTAATAGGTTGCTATTTCAGGACCCATCACTTTTCTTTTTCTATCAATCTCTTTTGTGAAGATTCTTTGATCTTTTGACAAACGACCTCCCTATGAAACTTCTCCAATTAATGGCAATTTCTCTTGCCGAGGATGTAACTCTATGTTTCTAATGAAATGAATCTTCCTTCTGCTTCGATCCTGCATGGAGCGATGACTTTTTTGTGCAAAACAACAATCTTCTGATTTCTTTGACCTCGTTGCATGCTATTGTTTCCTTTTCAACAACCTACACACGAACTCTCAATGATCTTTCTTTGGCACTCGTAATCTTTTTTAACGTATTCTAAGAAGCCTTGTGCTCACAATCTTGAACTTCACTTCTTTTCCGATAAACTTATTCTGATACCGAATATAGTTTTTGGAAACATAGACAATAAAACTTGGATTGCAACAGGAAAGACAAATTGATAACACACAAATAATGTTTCTGTTTATAAAATGGATTACATGGTCTTCAAATTTACAGACTTAACAGCAAGGGGAACTCATTATAGAGATCGCAATCCCTAAAATAGGCACATTTTTATGCATAGCTTTTAAAGCAACTAAAATGCTGAAAACATGGAAATCACTACTATGTATTAAAATTTATCAAAAGCATTTAAATCAAATTTAGAATTTTGTCCAAAAAGCTCCAACTGCATTCTTTGTAATGTCTCGTATCCTGATTTGCCCTAGAAATTTCCTAGTGAACATAAATTGGAGCAACTAGGATTAGGATTCCTCTTACCAATTAAAATCTCTTTAATGAAGCAATCTCAAGTTTGAATCCCGCAAACACTATATGAACAAGATATACATATATACTTATGAGAGTTAGACAATTACATCACATTGATGGATTATGAACAAACCAAACATATTAGAATTTTGGTTGAAGGAACATGATGGGTCCACCCGAAGTCACATGCAAAGCCTAAGAGGGTGTATACCACAGCCCTCCCCCTTGGTGGCTTGTAACTGCTTTCCCCACCAAGCCTCGACTTGCCAACTCATGGGAGTGAGCGAGGGTCATAAGTGGTTTACTTGGCTGTATAGGTAAGTGCTCTCTATTCCTAGGAGCCATTACGGACACTCTAGGATTGCGACTTACTAGCTTTGCTTACCTACTCCACCCCAGGCCCTTGTCAGAAGTGGGTTGCAAAGGAAATAATACATTAGTTATTCTTCTTATCTTAAGAATCATATGCACGTATATGTAAATAGTAGTTGACAGAAAATACACATGAATATATTGATATATCTGATAATAGCAATCTGCAGCGATGACTGAACTGATTCTGGTTTGTTTTCGGGTGTGCATGTCTCCTCTCCTTGGTCGATCTGTTCTTAACATTCAGAAGATATTGCTTAAAGAGAATCAACAGATTAATTTCAATTGCATAATGATCAATAAGAATTAATAATTGCTGCAAGCAACATTATTACATATTTGTATATATATATATATATATATATATATTTACTACTAATTACTATTTATATAATTTATGTATGAAACATACATTCCTGATTATTGAATTATTTGATGCTCAAGTAATTTGCAATAATGATTTGCCCTTCCCCTTAAATCCCTTGGTTATCAACTATATGTAGTGAATGCATATCTATTTGAATTCTTTCCAATCTCCGATCACATTAATTGCTGCTGCTATCTGACAGCAAACTTCTCATTTCTTCATCATAAACTTCCTTATGTCTACATGGACTGTTCCCCTTTTTCTGAATTTCTTATTTCCTACCTTTTATATCTCCATGTCTTGGAATGAAACTTTCTTTCACAAACACGCATGACTTTTTAATAGCCACACCTGTTCAACTTATTGCAGTTGTTTTCACAAAGGAATCGTTCCTTCCATAAAGTAATTCTTTTCTTTTAAGAAATTGTTTTATGATAATCACCACCTTTTAAGTGAATCGCAGCCTTTAAGGGAGTCTTTATGGTGATTACTATAAGCCGCAGCTTTTGGTGAGATTTTATTACTGTCTTAATCCCTCTTTTCGCTAATCGTTGCTTTTTTATTCCCTAGCATATTATTGTAAGTTTATATATTTAATGTATTATATGTTATAGTGTTTATTGTGTTTTTAACATTCATAGTATTACATATATTATAATGATTATAGTTATAATGAATATTTATATTTATATGTTTAATAATTATATTGATTATTTTTCTTTTTATTAATTTATTTGTATTTGAGATTTTGGGAATATGACATTCATGGCATGACGTATCTTATCATCATTTTTATGATTAGCATCATTATCCAACATACTTCCTTTTTATTCTAAGTCGCTATGTAATATTATTATCACTTGTGTACGTAATCTTATAAACCTAGTTTATACTAATACACTTTTTGTAGAAGTTAGGTACACATTACTTGTGTGTCTCCTTCTTGAGAAATCACAAGATTCTTCTATCTTTTCTCTAACATAAATAAGACTAGTAGTCTTTTAGACCACGACACCTTTGAATGTGTGAATGATAACAAGCAATCATTAGCCACTTGACTGAATCTTTCAAATCTTGTTTGATCATTACTTATTGTTAAATGCAAATATTTTGGCTTATGCAACCTTTTTTATTATATTTGTAACATTATACGAACTTTATCTATGAATCCATGCATAAGTAATCTACATACAATTTTGTTAGATTGTCCATTCTTCTCTCTATTCTAACATGATTTTTTAGAGTGATTCTTCAATATGCAAATAGAAGAAGGATGAAATATCATCACATATCTGTTATATGTCATTCGATGTGACAATGAGGACATTGCATGGATCCCATTCTTTGAGTTAATTTGTTACCTATAAGATTTGGAACATCATTTGTATCTTCCTTACCATATCCAAAGGCCTTTATTCTTTGGTTTCACAATTGGTTGAATGGATTCTGCTATTCGTTGTCCACGCTTTCGCAAATCCTTTCCATCATATAGCCTATTTTCTTCACGATTTCAAACCATTATTTTTTTCAAACCATCGTTTGATTTTAACATCACAAGATACAAATTTTTAGATTCAAACACTTGCTTACGTTGAACCTCACACTCTTTATCGAAAGCAACCTTAGCTGTATCACACAAATTAACTGTTTGATCATGTGAACAAGATAAATTTTCTGTCACATGAGATTTAATTTGAAACAATATTTTTCCTTTTGCAACAATTATAAGTTTTCTTCCAAATCTTCATTCTTCTTTTTTACCTCATCGAACAATTTCAATTTTTCTTCCATATGTTTCATCAAATTTTTTTACGAAACATATTTTTCCTTCTTTACACTTTTCCCTATCTTTCCCATTGAAAGAAATAACTCAGCTTCTTGGAAAGTGTGATCCGTCCTCTCTTAACGGCTAAGATTGTGAGAACAACACCTAACAATCTGATGCAATCTCCTTTAAACGAGCATCAATGACTTGGGCAAAATCATTTACTGTTAAAAATAATGACCTCCCTTGGTTGTTCAAATTGAGCTTCCAAATAATTATTTTGACCTTGATTGGCACTTAATCTGGCCTCAAAAGAGCTGTGTACCTTGATTGGTGGCCTACATGAATAACATCATACTTGATTGGACTTTTATAATCTATCTTTTTCCTGTATTCACTCTTTGCATCAGAACTGTGATGTCTTCTTCTTTGACTGCGAATATGAATCCTCTTAGGTGTTTCGGTAGCTATCTCATGATCTTCAACAGTAGCTCCTCGATCCTCCATAAATCGAAAACCTATACTATGGATACATTGACAAAATGCATCTGCAATTTCTTTCACACTTTTTCTATTTTGCTTCCTTTGAGAAGTGATCACTTTTCTATGATTAGCTTGCTAGTTTGAAGGATAAATATTGCCACAATATTCAATCTTCTTTAGGAGCGGCTAGCTTTTCTAGTTCAACTTTTCTGTTTAACTGTTGGCTATTACAATACCAACGAGTCCTTTTTTTCTATCAATATCTTCTATGAAGATGTTTTAATGTTTCAATAAATGACCTCCCTTTGAAACTTCTCCAATCGATGGTGATTTCTCGTTTGAAGGATGCAACTATAGGGATTTAATGAAGTTGAATCCTCCTCCCTTGATGCTTCAGTTAGTGACGACTTTGTCTTCATAACAATGATGTTTTAATTTCTTCAACTTTCTTGAATTGCAGTATCTCCTTTGTCGTGATCTAGCCCATGATCTGTCAACGATGTTTCTTTGCTACTTTTAATCTTTACGAACGTAATCTAAGAAGCTTGGCACTCACAATCTTCAATTTCAATTCTTACCAAATCAACCTTCTTGTATATCAAATGTACATTTTGAAAAGACATATAATAAAACTCATATTCCAAGAACAAACACAAAATTCATATAACACACTAATAATTGTTCTATTCATATAGTGAATTACATGGATTACAACATAATGCACCTGAATATACACGACGTCTTAAATTTTACCTTCTTCATATTTACAA
This sequence comes from Sequoia sempervirens, assembly GCA_007258455.2. Classification (NCBI taxonomy): domain Eukaryota; kingdom Viridiplantae; phylum Streptophyta; class Pinopsida; order Cupressales; family Cupressaceae; genus Sequoia; species Sequoia sempervirens. Next base: position 13,884 of record VDFB02346168.1, on the reverse strand, counting down.
ACCAATGATATAGGGGAACTTTTTATAGAGACTAGAACCCCTAAAATAGACTCGTTTTCACGTATAGATTTTAAAGCAACTAAAATGTTATGAAATAGAAATTACTATCAATTAAAAGTTATGAAAAGCAGTTAAGTGAAATTAAGAATTTGTGTCCAAAAATTTGTAAATTCGTGCTTTGCATCACTTATGTTATCATCCTTTCCACATTGGGCATTATTATCCAACATACACCAGATAGTACTTAGTACTAATACACTTTTTGTAAAGTCATGCGTACTTTACTTATTCCTCGCCTTGAGAAATCACAAGATTTTCTCATCTTTACTCTAACATAAAGAAGATTTGTAGTCTTTAGAACTACATGACACCTTTGAATGTGCCAATCATAAGAATCAATCATTAGGCATTTGACTCAAACTTTCAAACCTTCTTTGATCATTATTTATTTTTACATGTGAACATTTAGGCTTATACAACCTTTTGATTGTATTTGTAACCTTTTGCCAACTGGATGCAATAATCCATCCATAATTAATCTGTATGGAAGCCTTCATAGATTGTCCATTCTTGTCTTTATTCCAACATGATTTTTCAAAATGATTCTTCAATCTGCAAGTAGAGCAAGGACGAAGATCCCAACAATTCTTTTTTATGTCATTTGTGACAATACGAAGATTGCATGCATTCAATTCCTTGACCTAATTTGTTACCTATAACATCTGTGACATGATTTCTATTTCTCTTATCATATCCAAGGCTTTCATTCTTTGACCTCAAAATTGGTTGAATGGGTTCTATTATTCCCTTGTCCATGCTTTCCCAAACCGTTTCTGTCATAACCCATTTCCTTCATCATATTGAAACCAATATTTTTTTAGGCCATCCTTTGTTTCAAACATGATAAGCTACCAGTATCAAACATATATCGATTGAGGAGTTTTCTATGATCATAATCAATGCATTTAAGCAAACATAGTTAGTTTGTTGTTAAGCGTCATCATAAAACAAGGGAAATATGGCTTGCGACCTAGACGTTGGGGCACTAGAAATTAACCATACAGATTTTGTTAACTATCCTAGCCAGGTGTGCCTGGCCAATGATGAATTACATCCCATAAAGGGGAATTGAGTTAGCATTATTAATGTTTTAAGTGGGCAGAGGTCGTGATGTTGTGTTTCGTTAGTAGTGGATGTGGCTAGCTTCCATTGCTATTCTGAATATGGTGCAAGCATCGCACTTTAAGCATCATGGGGAATGTTGGTTACGAGCATCAACATACTACTTCAGAAGCCATCATTTTTCATTTGTAGCAATCCGGCCTCAACATGGTGTAAGTATCATACTTTAAGCATCATACACTATGTTGGTTACCAGCATGAGCTGGCTGCTTTTGCAGCTATGATTTTGGATTTGTAGTAATTCGACCAAAGGGGGTTTCCATGTTAACACGCGTCATTTGAAAAAGGTGAGTCATTTGCTGTTGCCTACAGGCCTATTTTAGTAACTTTTGGTGCGAGATTGGATGGGACTATTGTCGTGGTGTCAGTCATTTGCTGTTGGCTACATGCCTATTTTAGTATGTTTGGAGCTCCTCAAAAATGAGAGATTTCCTCTTGCCCAGTTGGGTATAGTTTATATTGGGAAGTGTTGAGGTTCAACGTGGCGACTTTGTGAGACACCAAAAAAGTTAAGTGACGTGGCGGCATCTAATTATTGCAAGCAAATACTGTTGTGTGATTGGTCGAGACTTTTGGTGTCTTTTGCAAGGTAAATAAGGAGGTTGTGAGGTGCTTCTGTGCACTCCCCAAAGGACAAAGGCTCGTTTATGCCCAACCTCGTTGGTTGCAAGGTTTTTTAGTGCTGGTAAAATCAGGTGCTAAACTTAGACAACGTTGTCGTTGTCTTGGCACATAAACACGTGGTGCCAATTCATTCTTTCGGGTGCTTTTCCAAAGAATTGGTTGCTTTGAGTTGCAAATACTTGACAAGTGGCAATGTTGGCATTGAGATATGTGCTTCCCATTTAAAAGCATACATTTGCACATTTATTACATTTTGGTAGATAGGATGTGCATTTAGTAACGTTAATAATTAACGCAATGACATCACTAACTGGCAACTTTTAGTATGTCTGATCGTTTGAATGCAATTTGGTAGAAGCCCCATCAGATCATCAGTCACTTGATGGATTTGTTATTAATGACAAGGTGGCTGTGAGTACTCGATTGGTGAGCTGGCATGTGTGGAAAAAAATGGTAATAAAGCTCTTTAAAAGTTGCGTGAGTACCTCTCATGTTGGCAAGCGAATATGGAAATAATTTCCTTTGTTTTTTTGAAGCTATGGAGGATGAGGTTGCCCATTCTATAAAGTGGAAGGGTGATACGCTTGCTATTCTTCTCATAGTTTCGTGGAGTGTCTGTTGAGAATGGACAGTCCTATTGGCCTCACAAGCTCGTGTCAAAAGATGACCTTTGCAGGAGCCATAACACACTAGTGGTTGAAGATGATTATGAAACATCGCGGTTAAGATAATGCTTAGCATCGATTTCTTAAGGGTTGCTCAAAGATTAGGGTAAAGTTGGATATCACATCACATTTTGTAGACTCATTCCTGGATTTAGGAGAGCAAAAGGAGATGGTGCGAGAACTTGCCTCAAAGTTGTTTAAGAAGCACTACCTTGTAGGGTTGGAGGAAACCCGAGATATGAGGTTTTTGTTTTGTTTTGGGCTTGATGCATAAAGTAGCTGGTATATGGATCATTTTGTTTTGGTTCCCAAGCCAAGTTATTTTGTAAGTTTCTATCCTATACTTGGGTAATTTCTAGACTTTTATATTATTAATAATATTTTAGGCTTTTCGCCTTTTATCTAAAAGAAGAGACGTACAAATTGTGGTTGTGTGATTGGTTGAAAACAAATCTTGTCATGCATAAGAAATGCTCCAAAAATATTGCCTTTTCATTTTATGTTTTTCCCGTTGATTCTCATTGGCATGGTTTAAATGACTATGAAGCTAGTCGGATCTTAACAACTATGCGCCCAACTCAAGCCGGCCGTAAAAGTTTGATGCGAAAAAATTCTTGGGTTTTATCGCATGAATGTAAGTTTTTAAGAATGCACGCCATTGAGTTGTACTCTATTTGCATCGAAATCCATCGATGCAATAAACAAAAAATTGTTTAGTCATAAAATATACAATTTTTTAGCATGGGAGACGCATGAAAAAAAATCCTATCATACAACTTTTAACCAAATTCATTTTTTGCCCACAAAATCAACCCCAGATAATGGATGGGTGAAAAAAAAATGAAATCCAAACCCTTGGGATGTGGGAGGCCAAAGTCAATAAAGGACAATCAAGTCAAGACTGCTTGAAAGACGCGAACTGTGGAAAACGCGAGAAAAACCGAACAAAAGAGATGCGCGCCAAGGAATGCTTGAGAAAAGTGTCGGATAACACCAAAAAAAAGCCGTGAAAAGCTTCAGAGGAAAACCGTTGGCCTGCAAGAAACCCTCAGAAAGAATGCCAAAGTGAGTTATGAGCAAATCGCCTAGAAGATGTCCATCGTGCCATGAAAAAAAAAAAATGCGAGGGCAGAAAACAAAAAACCCAGGAACACGCAAAATAACTCCTAAAAAAAATATGATTTTTTTTTTCTTCCTTAACCCTTTCAAAAACTTTTGTAAAAACTTTCTTCGATTTTTTTTATTACAAAAAAATCGGTTAATCGGGTTCGTGCTTGAGCTTTGACACCATGAAAAGATAATTGATATTCATAATTGCACTATTGACAAAAGGAGACGAAGGCTCCTTAAAAAGAAATTTACAAGGCGATGTTTCTAAAAAGAAACAATAGTAAACTAAAGCAAAGTAAAACAAAAAACAGAAAGAAGCTAAAACGAACTAAGTGCAAATAGAAGTTACTAAACGTTAATTGAAGTACAGAAACGAGATGTTGAAAGTAGGGAAGACCGATGCTCTTCTTGAATAGCAAAGAAGCTTGTAACCAGGAATGTTAGGGGCTTCAACGCCCCTTACGAGTGATGGATAATTAGGCATCAAATTGAGAATCTGCAAATAGATATAGATGTACTTAAGGAAAAAAAATTAGGTGAACACAAAAGGAAAATATGGAAGGTGCTTTAGGTGGATTGCTGGTAGTTTGGAGTCCACAATCGGGTCAACTAGAGGAACTCAATAAAAGCAGACATTGGGTTGCCTGTTGGGTAAGAAGTCTCATTTCAAATATAAGTTTCTTACTCGTCAATTTTTATGGTCCTATTTCTTGCATTGAAAAGAGGCAATTTTGGCAAGAACTACATTAGGTTTTAAATAATTCAGGGGAGGAATTTAATGTGATTGGCGGGGATTTTAATGCCATGTTGAGATCTTAGGAATAAAAGCGAGGGATGGGAAGAATGCTACAGTCTCCGATATACTTCATAAAGTTTGTAGAAAGGAATATGTTAATAGAAACCCAAATGCGAAACATAAAGTTTACTTGGATAGACATAAGGATGGAGTTTTGGAACATAGTTGAAAAGCTTTGACATATTTTTCTTCAAAGGGGATTGGTTCCGATCATTTCCCGGTTCAACTGGAGATAGTCTGTGAAAAAAGTCCAATAAGATGTTCATTTAAGTTTGAATCAATGTGGGTCAGGGAGCTGAATCTTGAGGATCTCATCAAATAGTGGCAGATGGGCTGCAATCCAGGTTGATCGAAAATATTCAATGTGGTGACAAAACTAAAATCAAGAAAACAAATTCGAAGAGGAGAATGTTTTGATAGGCAAGCTGAATGAAGTGCTGGCCAGAGAAGAAATTTTTGGGAGACAAATACAGAGAAATATGGCTGAAGGTTGGGGATAGGAACACAATTTTTTTTCACAATTCCACTAAAGTGTGAAGGGAAGTGAATAGTATGTCTTGCATCAGAGGGGCAGATGGGAGAATGGTGGAAGAATTAGTTATGTATTGATTATGAGGGCTGCAATCTTGAGGCTCAAAATGAATTGTTAAGGAGCATTCCAAGGATAGTATCGGAGGCTCAAAATGAACAATTGTTTGCCAAGTTCATAGAATTAGAAGTTAAGACAACCTTTTTTCAATTACACCTAGAGAAGGCACCTGGTTCCGACGATTTCCCCACCATTTTCTTTTAGAAGTTATGGGACACAGAAGGTCAAGACATCACATAGGTTGTTGAAGAGTTCAGAGAAACAGGGAGAGTGTTGAAAGAATCCAACAATACATTTATTGCACTCTTTCCCGAAAAAGAGAAACCAGAGTCTCTAGAGGAATTTTGACCTATTTTATTGTGTAACACACTGTAGAAAATACCTGCGAAGGCCATGGCCAACCAAAGCCTCTGCTAGATGTATGTTTATTTGCATTTTTCTTCATGTGTTTTTGCCAACGAGAGAGAGGTTTTCATTATTAATTTAGGATGCATGAGTTTGTATTGAAAAAGTGTAGGGTTTGTTGTGCTATTTTATATGGGGGGCCCTCCACTGTAGCCAAACTTGCAAGGCCCTTTTATACATTTCCACCTACTAGTTTACTTCTTGTTTTGTTTGGTGTATTTTTATTTTATTAACTTTCTCTATGTTTTTATTTGAAGATGGATTGGTTAGTATCATCAACCTCCAATTCATATCTAATTTTGTTGTTTGAATCAAGTTTTATGCACTTGAATTAGCTGAATTAACATGTTGTTAGTTGTCATAGATACACATTTAACATAGTATAGAACTTACCATAAGATGAACTAGAGATTATATAATTAAGGCTTTAGGAGTAAATTTTATTATAATATGTATTATGTGTGATACTTATAGATATAAACTCAAGGGCACAATATATGATGCTATTATGATAGGTGTCCAATTAAGATGTACTTATTCTTTGTCCTTATATACACAAGGATATTTTTGAAAGAAATTAGTATGGTATAACTCGTTACTATTAGACTCACAATAGGATTGAGTATACAATTTGAAAATTTATTTCAAAAGTTATATTATAATCATAGGTTTTCTAATGTGCTTCCTATCATTCTTTCCTACTATATTTATATAATCTACTGTACGAGATGGGATTAGAAAGAGTTATAAGGTTAGTGTTTGGGACTTCTTTGTGTGGGAATACTCACTATCATTGAGAGGGAGGGGGGAGGGTGCGAATCAATGATGTAGAAAAGCTAAAGCAATTAATCAATTTGAACTGCTGACAAGCGCAAACTTCAATAGAAACACTGACAGATCAACATGACATGAGTTTTAAGTGGAAAACCCTAAAAGGGGAAAAACCAATGTGTGTGTTGGTTGGGCTTGAAGAAGTAATCCAATTCTCACAATTTGTTCACTAGTAGGTCTCACTGATTACAATAGGGGTCTCATTGACCAAATTCTTCCTAAATATAGGGGCACCAATTCCAAGGAAAAGTGGAGTACAAAAATATGCAGTACTACTTTGTTGACAATATCCTCCAGATTATCAACTTCCCTTGTGAATCGGTAATGTACAAAAACCAAATCAATTAATCAATTTTAGGTTTTGACAAGCACAAACATTAATGGAAACACATAAAGAACATCATGATACAATAGTTATATTTGGAAAACCCTAAAAAGGGAAAAACCACTGTATGAGTTGGTTGGGTTTGAGGAACCAATCCAATGGTCACAATGTGTTTACCATTAAGTCTCACTGACCAAAATCTCATTGAGTACAATAGAGGTCTGATTGCCAAGACCAGATCTATCATTATAATTCATTTGCTTTTTCAAGTGGTCTACCAATTTGTTTGTGCCATCAAACTTGTCTAATTTCCTTCTGAGGGACACAATTTCTGACTCCAATCTTTGGCAGGCCTTCATCTTAAATTCTAACCCAATTCTGGTCAGTTGTTCAAGCCTTTGACTTTCTTCAAGTTGTTCTGTTAGGTCTGTAATCAATTGATCAGATTCTTTAGTCTTACTGATCAGTTTTTCAGTCTCCTTTAACGTCTGATTTCTTTGCGTAGTAGCCTCCTTTTTCGGTCTTTTAATCTCTCCTAGAGCACAAATTAGTTCTCCTTCAAAGTCTATTTCACCTTAAACTTGCCGGTCTTGATAAAAAATAGTGTGATATTTATCTTTGTGTTTTCATTTGAACACACAACATTAGCCATGAATAGATTTTCTTCTACTTCATCACTCGTACTTTCAGAACTACTAGCAGTTATATGAATGTCCTTGATTTTGATATCACCTTGAAAAATATTGACTAACTTGTCTGAAACATCAAATCCCAAAGAAGATAAGTAAGATTCCATCTTAAAACTCCAAAAAGCAAAATTAGTGTCATGCAACAAAGGTCCTTTTGGGGTAGAACATCCTTCTTGAATAGGCATAGTATTCCACTATCAAGATAAACCGTGGTTGATTAAACTTCTATAGGGAACCTGCTGCTCATATACGAATTTTAGGAATAATCACAATCATTGAGAGTTTTTGGGGGTTGGGGGAGGGGAGAGGGGTGGAGTGTGAATTAGTGAACTACAAGAGCAACAACTCCAATTAAAAATGAAGGATAGAAATGCAAAGTACTACTTTATTTACAATATGCTTCAGATTATCAATTTTCGTTGTTTACATATAAGCATTCAACTCTTAGTCCTATTTGCATAGATGAATTACAATTTCTTTACAAGACTCCTTTTACAAACAAGATTTGATCTCATATTTATAAGAGCAAATAACTCTTGACCTCTTCTCACACCTTAACTGCAATTTTCTTTGAATGAACATAGATGACACAAAAAGACATTCTGTTATGATAATCAACCATACACAATGATAAACTTCAATCATATGGACATCTTCACATCTTGAACATACATAGACAATGATAGACTTCAATCATATGGACAACTTCACATCTAGAACATACATACACTGTCCTTACTTCAACTCAACCAATTCAGTTGTGACCAAACTTATGTCATACAAATCTATGTAGCGAAAAATACATTTCAAGAACACTATCATACAAAATAACCATGAAACTCTTTTGTACTTTGTTAATCAAAGGGAAGATCTTGTAAAGTAACCATTCACCAACTTTAAATGCAGAACACTGAAAAATTCTTCTTGAAGCACCTTTAGATCTTGCTTGGACATGGAAAATTGTGTTTGCTTCCACCTGTTGTGAAAATAATGGATGCCAAAATGCATACTTAAAGAATTTTTTAAGAATTAAGGTGTCACATGTATGGAAATACCTAAAATAGGATTCCATAATCTTATTGGACTGTCATTTTAGCAAACTAAATGAAAAATAAACCCTAAATTGGGCGCCACCTGCATGCACTTCAGGTAACTATGCATGCAAAAATAAATTCACCATTTGCAAGCAAAAATTAAGTCCTGTTGAAGCCGACTTGGAAGGAAAATTGCATTTTTAATATCATTTTTATTCAATTTGAAAACTCCGCCTTTATTGGCGACCAAGACACTTGAGTTGAAAAAGTCAAACTTTGACTTTAGATACCTCTACTCCAAACTTAGAATTTTTTTTGAAATTTTCAAATTGTAAACGTCATGAAAGCTTGTGTTTTAACCTGAATTTCAGATGCTTGGTTGATCTTGAAACTAAGTTGATGAATCCATCACGTAGCCAGAATAAGTTTGACAAACATGTTGCTGGTAGTTGCAATTGGTAAAAATTGAATTTGATGCCTCAAAAACTGGGGCACCTTTTCCCGAAAGGGTACATATGACAACAAATTTGGCCATTTTACGACTTCTGGCTTTCCACGCTTCAATTTGTCGTTGTTGGTGACTAATGACTGAAAGCCTGATGAAGATCCTCGAATTTAAGGGCGCGGCTGGCTTGCTTGCACTATTTGAGCTTCTTAAAATGATTTTCCAATTTAACTTTTAGTAGAATGCTCCACTTTGACCCTTGTTACCAGGAGCTGGATTGCTCCGATGCGCATGCTAACGTTGTAATCGCGGAGATAGAATAACTCAGAAGATATGTTCTTGGGAGTGACAAAGCCAACAAACTGCTACTAAGACCTCCATTAGAAGTGCGCCTTTCATCCAATTTTCTAATTGTTTTTATTCTTCATTATTTTCCATTGATTCTTCATCTACGAGCGTTTGACGGATCCCGAGGGCTGATGGTTGGATTCACTATGTAGCTAGGACACTTTTGCACAGATCTAGATGACAACTGTCGAAAACCTCAATTAACTGGCCAAAAAGCTAGGCGCCTCTGGCCTCTTAGAGACTTATGAATGGATGCATCGTAGAGTTGGGATGTATCTAAAGAGATACCTGGGAAACAGATCCTACAAATTCTATCATTTGACATGCCTAATACAAGGGAGCCCCTGAGCTACAAGGGTGCAAATTTTGAAATTTGACTTTCATCTCTTACGTGTAAAACCTTTGTACCTTCTTGTTTTGCCTTCATGTGTCGTAGTTTTGTAGATCAGATGGATTTGCTTCATCTCTTGTTGGAAAGCGGACAATAATCTGGAGATAATGAATGTATTTGCAACTGTTGATAATTGCATCTAGACCTTCAAATTGAAGGGAGCCCCTGGCCTACAGGGGCGTAAATGTCACCAAACTTGGTAGTTTTTGGATGATTTTTTATAATTTAATGAATTCTACCACAAAGTTCTATTGTTTGAGCTTTGCCAACTCTTTGAAATGGCTCTTAGGGTCGTTTTTGTGAGATATATCAATTAGTCTTCTTCTAAACTCATGTTTAACTTGTAAGCCTGAGCATGACATTTATAGTTATTTAATTACCTATTTCTCGTGTTTAAATTACATAAAATTTTAGCGATATTTCTACTTGAAGCTCTAGTGCAAAGGATCTATATCGTTGCAACAAGTTATGATATTATTTATAATCTAATTCCAGTCCTTCAACATCGAAGGTCTTTCTTCCCTCTGAAGGAAAGTGGTTTGAAACATTCTTACTATAAAATTCATCACAATCTTGTTAATTTTGTTTTTACTTTTTATTGAAGTACTCCCTTAACTATTATAATTTTGGGCTTCTTGAGGGACACTCAAGTTCAACACTGTCTCAACCCACTTGGCCTTCATATTTGGTAATTTTCTTTTTATTTTTTATTGAAGTACTCCCTTAATTCACCCTCTTATCTTTTCCCTCTAGCACAAACGCTTCTATTTTTAGACCTCATTACTCTAATTCTACATTTTAATCCTCAACATCTCTTCTTATATAGAATTTTCTCCCAAAAACCTTGAAGTTCTCAAGTGTTGCAGGTCTACCCTTCCATAGTTGATAATGTGTTTTACAATTGTTGACTTTGATTTGTCATCAATTCAAAATGTAGACTATTGTATGAATAGACTCCTTCCAAAATGTGTCTAATAATTTGGACCCATTTAACATAGTTGTTGCCATCTCCTGAACAATTTTATTTTTCTTTTTACAAGTCCATTTATTGTGGAATCCTCACAACTGAAAGATGTCTATCCAATGATGTTCCCAAAATACTTCAATTTCCTTTGAAGTGAACTCACCTCCTCAATATTATGTTAGCCATAAGTACCCAGCTTATGATCTTGAAAATATAGAGCCAACTCAACACACATCCTAACCTAACAGATGGAGAGGATAGGGAGAGAGAAGAGGAGTGGGGGTGAATTTTGAAATCTAGAGATGATGCAGGCGGTGAAGGAGACGACTCTGAGGAGGTGGATGGATCATTGGTGGGAGGCGATATATGGCTGGGGAGGTTGTTGATTTCGAGCTTCTTGGTTTCAGTGGCTTGGTGCTGGCTTTTGTTGTTTTCCACTCGGCTAGATGTGCTGTGAAGCAGGTTATTGTTGTCCAAATGGGATACAACATTTTTTTGCTTCTTGTTGGGTGCGCTCTTTGTTGCAGGGCAATTATCCCTTTGCCCTCCATTTTTTGTGTGGAGATCTATGGGTTGCAGGCTCCTTGTGGTTGGTTGTGCTTTGGCGATGATGGAGATGATTTAGAGGAGGTAGATGGATGAATAGTGGAAGGTGACTTGTGGCTGGGCAAGTTGTTATTCAACTTCTAGGTTACAGAGGCTTCACACTGGCTACTACTCTTTCATTTTATTTTTTTTGGTGCGGCTAAAATTATGGGTGCTTTGGAGGCCCTTTCCTGTGATCTTTTCCTATTCTGGTTGATGGTAGATTATTGCTCCTAGGTCTGGTTTGGGTTCCCTTTTCTGTCTTGTATTTTTCCTTTGTAGCCTACATCCGGTATGGGGTTGGGTAGCTTGAAGAAAGTGGTGCTTTCAATTATGTATGTTGTTAAGGCTAGAGATTTTGAAAGTCAATTTGTTACACCCCAGAACATTGTATGACAGAGTGCAACCTGATACAAGAGAAAACAATGTCAATAACAAGGACAGTGATACATTAAGGAAAGTTGAACTTGTTAAAGGCAAGTGTCAAGGACAAAGTAATGAAGAATGCAAAGGAAGACAGGCTATTGCAAGCTTTCCAAGGGACTTGGAAAAGTTCCATGTTGGGGTGTATGGTGCAGAAGCACCATTAAATAATTTGTGTCAATTTGCAATAATACTGAGTAGGCTTTAGGAATTTGCTATGTTTTGAGACATTATGTTAAATAAGGTCTAAAATGACGATTTAATATGTAATTGGGGGTTTTTGAGTGAATAAGAGTCAAGATTAGGAAAAAGTTGCAAAAAATGCAAAATTGAAATGTTGTAAAAAAAACGAAAATTGTCAAAAGTGCAACAAATGGGAATATGAAAGGTCAGGAAGTTCAAAAATCAGTTCTAGGCGTTAGTAGTTGGTATTTTGAATGAAAACATGTATAAAAGGCCTCAATAGGCTCGAGCAATTGTTGTTGAGCCTTGCATTGAAGATTTTCAAAAAGAATGCAACGCTTGTTTTGCATTTTTCATGTTTTCTTGAACTTCACAAGAGTTGTATGGACCCGTAAAAGCTTGTGATGATCTAAATTCTTTGGTGTTATGTAAATATCTGAATCTCCATTCATTTGAGTCTGTTTTGAGAGTTTAACATTGATTTTGGTGGCAGTTCTCACTTTTTCCCCTAAAGTGCCCTGTTACATAGAATAAGGGTTTTGTTTGAGGTTTAAAATCATGAATTGATCAATCCACCTATTGTCTGCCCCTCTAACTCGGTGGATTGATCTGTTTTATGTAGGAATAGGTGCTTTTAATGTTTTGAAGGCCCACATGAATTGTAGGTAAATGGATGAAGCCCTAGGGTCTAAAAGTGTATGTTTCCATATGCAAAGGGTGTGCTAATGAAGGTTTTTGTATAAATGCTGAAAGAATGACTTAGGTCTTGGTCTTGTGAGTTTGTGCAGACCATTTGAAGTATACCACATGCAATTTTAAGGTACTATAAGCCCAGGGTAAGTAAGATCCAATAAACCCTAAGGGTTTGTGTGTAAAAGAAGGGTTTTTTGGGGCAAAGTGCTAGAAGTCCTAAATCTGCAAATGTGTGTGATTTTATGGTTTTGTGACACAATTCAAGACTTTCCAAGGAGTTTGAGTGTTTTTCAAGTGTTTAATAGGTAGTTCCTTTGGAAAATAGGCCTAATTGACAAGCCTTTGAACACAACAAGTTATTTGTTCGTAAGGTTGAGTCAAAGAAACCCCATGGGATCTTTTGATATGTTGTTTTGGGAGTCTATAGTGAACCTTTGTCGGGTTTTGCAGGCCACTATACGACCTTCTCTAAAAGATATCTCAATTGTTTGGTTGTTGAGGGCTAGGAGCCTTAAGGAGAGTTTGTGTGTCAAGTTGAGAGTTTGTTGTTGTAAAGAGTTGTTTCCTATTTGGGATTGGTTGTTTTGAGTTGAGAGGAGAGTTTTGGCCACCCTCCTTGCATTAGAGGTAAGGTATGAATATGACAGGTTTAATATGATGAAGAAGAAGAGGGAGAGGGAATTTTTTCGAATAGGTATCAACATGAACAAATATTATAAAAGTCTAGGAAAACCATAAATAAAGAACATGACGAAAAATATTAATGAAATTGCATTTTTAAGAGGAAGAAGCAAACATGCTAAAGTAATTCGCCACCCTTGCACAACATGATAATTTATTAGAAAAATTGAAACAGTTTTATAAATATTGGAATAATCAAAAGATACAAAAGCCAGATGTTAGGAAAGTGTCTCAAACATAGTCATCATGGGAAACTAGACTAATTATGATTACCTAATGAATAAATCAGAAGAAAATAAAACAAGCGACCATAGATCTAGCATCATACATGAACATGATCCCAAAGAGAGCATGGAAACAACTAGGGGAATCTAATTTAGGAAGCGTGCCATACCAAATCGGCCTACTAGAAGTTAATGTTTTAGGGGTGAAACAAATTGTAGATTTTGAAGTTTTATGCCACAAAAAAACTAGACACTTTTGATGCCCTTCTACGATTATAATGGCTCGTTACCACCGATGAAATATGGTGGATTGTAGAAAGAAGAAATATCCTTCACAAATCAAAATAGGTTAGGCAAAAAATCGATTAGATCTAAAATCTTGGAAATATTGACAATTCAAAAGGGTCTGTATGATATGGAGGACCTCAAGAAACATTCTAGAGTCAATTGCATTCACGACAAATGTATTTTAAAATTAAACTTTTGACTCCTTTTTAACTTAATTGAGGGCCAATTACATTCCACTTGACTTTTTCTTGAATAGTTTTTAACTTAGTTTTTCCATAACGATCAATTAACACTCATAATACTCAGAGGGGGAGAGAAACTATGAAAAATCATGAAACACCATAACACATGAACATCAGATGTTTTCTGCCAAAAACCCAAAAAGTGAAAGCCATGGTGAGGGTTACCT
>VDFB02346167.1:0-24469 GCA_007258455.2 Sequoia sempervirens | reverse complement strand
TATTTCTGCTGCCTAATCTCAATTTTTGGGTCAACTTGAAGAATTAAAGTATTAAGTGCCTATATGTTCATGGATTGATCTTTGGCTTGGTCAGCTACAATTTTTGTCATTGCTTTTGTAGAATAAGGTTGTTTCATATGGTCAATTTGAGTTTTCTGGGGCGAGGTCGGGGTGGAGGGGGGGTTTTAGGAATTTTAAGTACCTATGTTTTCATAAATTGAACTAAAACTCAATGTCTTGGATGGTTATTCATAAAATCAGATGGTTGGTTCAGTTGCATCCTAATCTTGATTTTTGTTAACTCAAATATTGTGAAGTCTCTATTTTTTCGTAGATGGAATTGTGGGTGCCTCACATCCTTGATGGTTTTGATTGAATTTCGGGGGATCAAATTGTTAGAGATGGCTGATTTGGTTTCCTTACATGATTTCTTCTGAGTGGGCTTGATGAATATTATGCACTAAATTATTTGAAATGGTCTTTTAAGCTCCCTTGGTTGAATTTGTTTTCATTTGATGGATTGACAGATTTTTACTTACAATCCATTCAAATTGTTGTAGAAGGATCTTTGCAATACTCAACTGCAACATATTTTGGTAATGTTGTATAATTATTAGGGCACAGATTGTTTCAAATGAATGTTCCAATTTGAGTTGCTAAACCTGTTTCTTTTAGGTGGGTTTGAAGAATTTGAAGTAATGAATTGATGGGTTGGCAGAGTTTTCGTTATGGTCTATTATTTTAGACAGTCAAGTTGAATTCTTCTTTTGATGGGTGGGCAAATTTTTCCTTATAGTCTTTTGTACAAATGTTTTATGGGTTGTTCAATCTCAACATGTTTTGGTGATGTGTTTTTCTTAGGCTTAGGGTTAGGGTCAATGCTAGGGTTAAGGTTAGGATTAAGGTTCAATTAGGGTAGGAATTCAATTAGGATTCAATTACAGTCAAGATTAGGATTAGGGTTGAATTAAAATAAGGGTTAATGTTAGGATTAGGGTTTTAATTGGGTGTATAATTCAATTAGGGTTAGGTTTGAATTAGGATAAGATTTAGTGTTAAGGTTAGGGTTAATATAACTAAAAATAGACGCCTCCAAAAGGATATCTCTCGATATTTTTATAAATATTATTAATAAATAATATATATATGCTAGTATTTAATTTTAATTTAAATACATTGATTAATAAATGTTAAAATTTATTGTTTAGATAAATATAAAATTTTACATAACAATGTAAAATTTAAAATAAAATAATATATTACAATTTATTATTAAAATAAGATTGAAACCTAAATGTGCTCATTATTAGGATCTTGGCCATAATTTTCATTTTAATAAACATACTTTAAAACCCTCATCGAAACCTTATTTTTGGCTACATCTCGCCAAATTGGAGAAGTGAAAGAGCAATACTTGGAGAAGTGAAAGAACAATACCAGCAAGGAAGAGTTTGGAGGAGTGGAAACCAATAGCAGCGGGGAAAGTAGCCAAAAACAAAGAAAAACAACCGAAAAAATGACGAAAAAGAATGAATGTAAAAAACTAAAAAGCAATGAATGAAAAAAAAAAATTGACTATCCAAATGAATAAAATAAGAAGATTTGAAGATACTATTGGAATTCCTCCATATGATACTTCATTTAATTGTCAATCTCGTCAGTCTTTTGAGATGTGGTCTCATACTTGCCCTATTATGTAGGGTTTTGATCCAACCTAGTAAACTTTAGTTAAAGGAACCACTCATTGCATATAAATATTGTCTTTCCCCATCATCTCAAGTCACATAGAGTGGTCCCCACTTCACTGTTGATTCTCTCGAATTTGAACACGTTCGCCACTCCTCCACTACAACCCCTATTCTGGAATAGAAGAAATGTTTTAACATGAATTGTAATGTTCACGAGACTAAAGATATAAAATTTGAAAAGGACATCGGAGTCTTTCTATCTTAGCGGGGTAGATGGTAGGGAGTTTTGAAAGCTTTCAATATTTTTTGTAGTTTGGTCTTTTAAATTTGTTTTTTCCTTGGAAGAAACATAATCTCATTTATGTGAGAAGTTTTTGCTTTATTTGGCAAGTAATGTTTGATATTTTTAAATTTGCTTATATAGAATGTAACCTCTTGAGATTTTTTCCACTAGTGAAGCTCGTTATTAGACAAGTAATCTTTAATCTTTTTAAATTTGCTTTTTCTTCAAAAGAAATGAGAGAATTTGTCTATTGTTGAAGCTTTCGCTTTATTTGGCAGGTAATTTTTAATGATATTTTTTCTTTTATTTTATGTTTTGGAAGTTCTTGTATTGAATGGGATCATAGATATTAAATATTTCGAGTATTATGTTTTAAATACACAACGGATAATATTTTAGTTGAATTTACTCTCAAAATATTAGAGTTGAAATTTTTCAAGATCTTTTATATTTCAATTTATTTTCATTTAAAAAAATTAATTGCAATTCTTATTCCCTCCTTTTATTTTGCAAAAGTTTATTAATAACTTTTTTTCTTTGATTTTATGTTTTTCAAGTTTTATATTTATGAATAAAATAATATTATAATTTATAATGATTAAATTGAATGTAATCATATATCAAATTTAATGTCATAATGATTATTATTTGTGAGCTGAGAATGAACAATATTTTAATTGAATTTCTTAGCTTTTGTATTTATTCCACTTCAATTTTTTAGAATCAAATTTTCTTTTGAAAAATATCTCCAACAGCTAAAGCCTTGGCTTCATTCTATAAATATTCATTAACAATATATTCATTAAGTTAAATATATTTATATGTTTTAAAATTAATGTGTTATAATGAATAGTGAATATTTTAGTTGAATTTCTTCTCTCAAAGTACTAGATTTTGAAAACTTTTTGATTTTTCTTTTATAATAAAATGCAATGTTGCATGTTGAAGTCCTCGCTCCATTTTGCCCACCAGCCCAACGAGGGAGTGGACCGAGGGCCCGAGGGCCTAGCCCAAACACCAAGGGTCAAGTCCGAAGACTTGACCCCAATGTGGCCCCAAACTCCAATGCCACCACACAACACTCTAGAGACTCGAACCCTCGTGGCCACAACAACGCCACCACTCATTTGTTGCACTGCGGGCTCATGCCCATTTTGTGGGCATTTTATTAATAACACTTTTTCATTTTATTCTATTTTTTCAAAACCCTCATAATGCAATCATATATATTAAATTTAATATGTCATAGTGATTTTTTTTTTATTGATGGGGGATAATATTTTAGTTTATTTTTTTGCTGAAAAATACTAGGGTTTGAAAACTTTTGATCTTTATTTCTTCTTTTTTTCATTTGAAGAAATAAAATGCAGCTAGTGTGGTAGCCATTATTTTTAATTGATAGTAGGCAAAATTTTAGTTGATTTTTTTGTTATTCTAGGGTTTGAAAGCTTTTGATAAATATTCCATACTTCATTTTTCTTTGAAGTTTGTTTTTCATTTGAAAAATAAAATGCAGCTAGTTTGATACCCATTGTTTTTAGTTAATGGTGGCTAATATTATACTAAAGTTTGAAAGCTTTTGCTATTTTTTTCATACTTCTCTTTTTTCTTCAAAGTTTATTTTTCTTTTGAAATTAAAGTTCAGCTTGGATGGGAGGAACTCTTAACTGCTAAAACCATTGCTTCATTTTATAGATATTTATTAACAATATTTTTTCTTTTTATTTTTGAAACCCTTACATTTATAAATAAAAAAATCACTGTAATTTGAATAGTGAGTAAATTGAATGCCCAAGACCTATCCAAGCACCCCAAACCCCAGCCTGTATCGAGACTAACAAAATACCCTTAACAGGGTTGAGCTCAGAAATTTCGTGAAATTTCGTGGATAAATTTGTTGATTTGCTCTTTTGTCCTAATCTTCCTCCACTAATCTGAAAATGAGAGGAAATGATATGTCCATCTTCATGGCGGTGCCTTGGCACCCTAGTTATTGGGATCATTGCATAATAGAAAATGCAATCGAATGTATTACTAGAAAACCTTACAATTATGAAACTTTTAAAATAGGAGATTCCAAACATTAAGATTATTTAGAAATTAGAAGTTTATAAGAAATTAGGAATATTTTCATTATGATATTGTTTTATTTTATATATTATATAATTTTTATTTTTTAATACATATATTATATAATATTATTATTTTTAATTGATGACAAACAATATTTTAACTTAATTTTTTGTTGTTAAAATATCAAGATTTAAAATTTGATGGCAAGAAGGTGTGGATGTTCTTGTGGCTTTTAATATATCGACTTTTAAATAATGAAAATTGAGAAAGTATAATAAGTAAAACACACTTTGATTTGATTGTTAAGAAGAACTATTACCAAAGGGAAGGACAAGGTTCAAAGCTCATTGGAAAAGCTACCCCTATCAAAAAAGGCTACAAGTGTATGCCTCCTAAAAGAAAACTTAGTGAGCTTACGTTGGCTCGTTGCTAGTTTTCAAGTGACTTAATTTAAAAGGAACTTCATGAACTTAGGATTGAACATGGTTGTTATTTTCTAAGTTTGTTAGTTTAAAGGGAGCTTTGTGAGCTTAGGGTTGAATTAGTGGCATTCATTCTCAAGGTATCTTATTTAAAATGGTTTCAGAAGTGTAGATTTGAATAGGGTTGAATTAGTGGCATTCATTCTCAAGGTATCTTAATTAAAATGGTTTCAAAAACTTGTAGGTTTGAATTAGTGCTAATAGTTCCCAATCATTTAATTAGTTTTCAAGTGACTTAATTTAAAAGGAACTTCATGAACTTAGGATTGAATGTGGTTGTTATTTTCTAAGTTTCTTAGTTTAAATGGAGCTTTGTGAGCTTAGGGTTGAATTTTTGGCATTCATTCTCAAGGTATCTTAATTAAAATGGTTTCAGAAGTGTAGATTTGAATTAGCACTATTAGTTCCCAAGCATTTTAATTAAAAGAGAATTTGACATCTATAAATTTAAAGTTGGCTTGAATCCATTAGCTTTTAGGTTTCTTGATAAAAAGGAATAGTGAAGTCAATTGTTAAAAAAATTTAAAACAATTACAAACTAAATCATTAAGTGAAGAGGTATCTTAGCAATCAAATAAAAATTTCATTAGCTTAGATGGATATTCAGTGGACGATTAGTAAAACTTCCAAGTAATTGTAAGGGAAAGTAATTGAGTGTTATAGAAATTTTGTTAGCTTATATAAGTAGCTGACTTGTAAAACCTCTTAAAGTAGTCAAAAGGGAAAGTAATTGAGTATTAAGGTGTTTAAATGAAAAGGGAGAAAAAATTCATGAGCTTGGAGTTTATTGTAGTGTTAGTAGTAAGCTTATAAAATATCCTAAAATAATCACAAGGGCAAGTAATTGAGCGTTGTGATATCTTAACAAATAAATAGAAACTTCATTAGTTTTAAAGAATAGAAATACTTTGGATGATGAATCATACAACTTGACACTTTGAGAATTATTATGTAAGTCACTTGAATTTCAGCAAAACCTTGTTAAATTTTAATATTATGAGTATGGTTCAAACCTTAATACTCTACAAAAACATAAGTAGATAAAAATTGAAAAAGGGGATATTTTTCAAAACTAAACAAATTGACTCAAAAGTATTAAAGATAACACAAAGACATGTACTAAATAAGTCACCCTTACTCTAATAGAATTGTCATTCTAAAGGTATACATGTTATAATCTATATTGATTAATTAATTTTTAAATCTATAATTTTGCTTGTACAAAAAATAAAATGTTGTGATGACGTGGCCATGGGCAAAAGAAAATTATTATGAGTCAAACCTAAGTTTGTGATTATCGTTTTGATTATTAGTTTTTTTTACTTTCTATAGTTTGTGCACTTGATACTTTTTTATTAACATTATTGGTAGTCATCAATGATCATTGTTGTACCACTTTTATTGTAGCATGTTATGAATGTTTCATAATATATTGAGTTTTATTTCCCAGGTTCCTGAGTCAAAAGAGCCCCAAAATTCTAAGTATGAGATTGTGTCCAACATATGCCAAAAGACATTTTATAGAGGCTTCCCATTATTGTGGTTTTGTATATTTTCATGTAAGGTTAAGGACATGCATCTTATTGTGGATGTTTGTTGTTTAGAGTGAATTGAACTAAAATAGGCTCCTTGGCACCTTTTGTCATTTATATAGAGGTATGTTGTTGTACTATGTGGATGGTTCAAGATGATGGTATTAGTGAACTAGATAACACAATTATACTATGTTGTGTTTTCCAAGCTTATGCACCACAAGGGTGTTGCCTATACTTAGCACTCGGCGGAATTTCAAGGCAACTCACATGACTTGATAAATTTATACTTTGACTTTTTTCTTAATTCCTATTCTTGGCTAAGTTGTAGGTTTCAGTATGGGACCAGGTACGGGATACAGGTATGTCGGTACGACAATTTTCTTTTCCTTGGGTATGGTACGTTTGGGTACAACTGTGTGTATATATATATATGCAAAAAATTAAAAATATATAGAACTGTAAATACATTTGATAGTATGAATCGTGATACTTCATCAATCATCAATCGTCATTAAATCTAAAATCATTGATCAATGCTAGTGATAAACAATAAAGATAAATTCCAATTGATAGTTCAAAATTCCAATACATATGTCATACTCATATATCATATATGTCTCTAGTCATGATTCAAATGAAAGATCATTACAATTATTCATCAATCATCAAGAGGATCTAGATCAAATTCATTGATTAGTTAACATATAAAACTTCTTAGCAACCTAAACTGTCTGCAATCTAATTAATCAGCAAAAAAATTGAATTTGTTTGCCCCTCTGCAAGTTGATATTTAGAAGTTAGAATATAAAAGTGTTTGGGAGTGCCTAGGCACCCCCGAGTTCCCTGTGGGTCCGTTCCCAGGGGTGCCCAGGTGCTCCCAAACATGCCCTAGCAAGAACTAGAACCCAAACGCTCCCAGAGCGAGTTCTCTAGACAAAATAGAAGAACCAAGTAACATAGATTCCTGGTACAAAATTATGAATCTATAAGCCTCCTAATTGCTACAAAATATAAACACTCAAAATTATAGTAGTAGTGTCAATTCATTGTAATTGCATCATGGATTTGAGGAGGTATCATGCAAATGTCAATGTAGGTACATGGATGACAAATGAGTTCTTTAATGGTATCTCAACATCAGGTTTTTGTGTTAGAAGAGATTCAATTCTCAATCTATTGGTCAAGAAGACTTTAGAATTAATTTTATCAAAGGAATCACATCTTGAGCAAACATGTTCATTTCAATAAAATGTTAACCTTTACATTGATTCAATCTTTAAGACAACTTTATGTTGACTGTATTCAATAGGGTTGTCATGAATATGACATATATTGTTATATTTTGTTTCATACTTGTAAAATGATACCATTGTTCTTAGAACTCCAGAAATCGCACTATTCAATCATGAAACTTTTCATTTTGTTTATTTTTACATTTATATATTTGCAAAGATGACCACTAGTCATAAAATACTGTGTTTTTGTATGCACTTTTGGTTGTAGTATTTGTGGATAATTTTATTTAGTTTGTGCAGGTCTTCTAAAAGATATCTAGTAGTCTTTTGATGATTAAAGGCTATGTGATTTTTCTTCTATTTCTTTGTGAACAGAATGTGCATATATTCCTTGTGTATTTTATTTAAATTGTCATGTTTCTTATACCATTATTGGTGTGTGGGAAATTGTTATTTGGTTTTAGCTTTATGCAATCCTCTAATGGTAAGGTTTATTTCATATTTATCAATTAGCAAGTGTTCTAATCATAGTTAATTTTGTTTACCGGTATTTACTTAAGATGAAGCAAATCTTGAATTCACAAAGGAGCGTAGAGGTATTTTGGAGGTCATTTATAGAACTTAAAAGTATTGATATATAAATTTTCTTCTAGATGAAGAAAATATCAATTGTTAGCTAATTGTTTGTGTCATTTTGTCTTTTATGTTCTTCTTTACAAAGTTGTAGCTTTCAAAGCTTGATTGCATCATAAGTTATATTGTTGTTTGATTTACAACATACTTTCTAATCATCTTTGAAACATTGTAAACTGCCATTCAAACTATTTCTCAAATCTTGCCTTAAGTTTTCAATTCATTATCAAGTGAAAAAGTCCCATGTATTATGAGAACTCGCTTTTTTAATGTTTTTCTCTTAGAAGCTGCTAGAAGTGCAAAATTTGTGATGATAAAATTACCAATTCCACATGATATGTGAGTACTTTCTTGAAGTTTTCATATGGTCTAGATGTTGGGAGATCTCTGGGGTACAATATTTAAAATTGTTAGAACTCAAATGTGGTATATGTACAACTAGAAACAAAATATTAAACAAGAATTCAGAAATAGAATAATATTATGAGAAAAGTATACAGGAACTATATAAATTGTAATACACATTTTTACTCAGAATTCTCTTGAAGGAGATGGTTTGTCATTCTTTATCTTTGTTTTCTCTCATGCTTCCTAATTGCCTACATATGTGCATATAAACATATATTACTATGGAAGGAGAGGAATTGTTATAAAATATTTTTGGTAAATAGATTTGTATTATAACAAATATCCTAAAAACCTAACTTTGTAATACCCAAAAAGACAGTGAAACTTGTGCCAACAATAGGTAAGGTTGCTATTTTTAGACAACCTCTATATTAATAGGACAGTTCCCTCATATGATGGAGTTTTGATTTTGGTGGTATTTTTAACTCTAAAAGACCAAAAGATTTCATAGAAAAAAAAAAATGAAGTGGGAAGAAACCAAGCCAATAAACCTACTAATATTAACTCAGATTTCTTGCATGTGTTTTTGATAGTGATTACCAACTTTACTGCAGTGTAAAGAGAATACTTCTTAGGATACCACAACAAATACTACAAAAATTTCTAACACGCTATTGGAAAGAATGAATTCTCTAAACCTTCCAAGATCATATGACACAGATGATTTTGCATATAAGATTGAATGATTCCATTATCTGATTCGAAAAGGTATTACAAAGAAACTTATTCACCAAACAAAAGAGAAGCAAACAACTCAAAGTATTTCAACAACACCTTTTAGATATTCTCCTTTTTCATTTCTTTGTAAGAAGCTTCTCTCTTTCCACAATTTCAAACTATGAAAACCCAAAAGTCCCCTTTAGAGAAGGCAAGCTTCATATATATATATATATATATAGGCTTTCCTTAACTAATTTGTAACTAACTTTTAATTTACAACTTTACAATAAATTGAAATTGTCTTTGGCCAATATATTTAGTTAAAAAATAGTTACATTTAAGTCATATAAAAATGACCCAAATTATGAAATAAATTTTCTTTGCAAAATGCTTATTTCTTTTGAACTTGGACATTTTTTGGCACAACTTATATTTTATCCGTGGATGAGGAGGCAGCTTTATAATTTCTATATTGCTTTACCATAGGTGCCAATACTTTTGTTTCAAGGACCACGATATTGGACAAATGTTGCGTCCAAACCAATATAGAACTCCCAATTTCTTTTATTTTTGCCTCAATGATTAATAATTCCTTTTGGAAGCTACCAACTATATATGATAGTGTAGACAATTTGGTCATAGTATCGGTACTCACATTTTCGTGAGTGAATAGTTATTATATATAAGATCTATGTAATCTTGCTCGATTACTTGGGTTTCTTCCAAGGTGGATTTATTCTCCTTGAGGATGTACACTTCCATGGCCAAACAACTTACAACAATTTCAGACTTCATGTTCTTAGTCTCTTTGGAGAGCTTCTTTTAATTCGTTGATGGCTTGTTTAATTACAGAGAGTTTCCATTCAATACTTCTTATCCAAGTTGCGGTATTGTATTCTTCAAGTTTGGTCAAAAAAATTCATTTAGCAATGTATTTGTGTCAATTTTTATGTTTCTTCTATATCCCTTACAGCTAAATGCTAGATAGATTCTTCCTTTATCATTACTTGGTGCTTGTTTTTTGGTGCTTGTTTTTCAGTTCTTTGTTCTTTTCCTCAATTTCTTTGTATAGCATTATGGCTCTTTCAACACAAAAGAGTCCATCTACTATTATTTGTTGTACCCAAGATTCATAAGCTTTTCCAAATGCTTGATATATATTAAACTTTTCTATTGCAATTTTATCAACACCTTGTCTATTTGCATCATCCATAACCAAAGGTCTATCTAGTGGCTATGTTGAAAGGTTTAGAATAGTTTTAATATAAGAAGTTAGCATCTCAACTTGTTCTTCAAGCTACTCCCTAGTAGCTTTCTCTTTTTCTATTATGTGTACAAGTTTAGCAGCGAAAACTTGAAAGTTATGTATATTTCCTTCATGAGTTGAAGGTCCAATATCGATCCTGGAAACTTGATAATTATTTTCTGTTACATCTTCTTTGTATTTGTTCTCAACAGGTTTGGCTATTTCCAAATATTGCTCACCTGATGGGTCGATCATTAACCTTGAGGAAATTTGAGTTTTTTTAGGTTTTGGAGTAGTCTCATGTAACAATTTGGAAACCACATCATAATCAAGCTCAATGAAATCTTTGTACTTCCTTTTCTTGCAAACTACTTCCTTGAGCCATTGGGACGAAGATGAAACTTTAGATGGGCTCAAGGTAAAAGTCAAGTTAATGGGAGGCAAAATGATTTTTGATGGTGGTGTTTTAGGGGCATCAGTAGGTGATGGAGGAGGAGACATATGAATAGTATTATCTATGTTTGAGGGGATTGGAGGTGAGGGAGGTGGCATCTGGGATGAGGATACATTTTCTTGGAGAAGATCAGTATTTTCCTGATAGACCTCTTCTTGAACATCCCGATCTACCTAAGGTCTCTTTACCAATTTAGATCTGGATTTAGAAGCATCCTAAGCACAAGAAATTTTCAGCTTTGCTTCTTTATTAGGCTCCTCACCATCTCCTCCACTAGCTCCAACTGTGTTTGATCTTGTCTTGGGGATGTTAACATTAGCTGTAGGCGCAGATGTCCACTAGAATTTTTTGATTTCTTTGCCATTTTAGACGTAGATCATGAGGGCTTCATAGCAATATTTCCATCGTTCTTGGCATCCAACCATTTCTTGATTTTATTTAAAATAGAGAAAGGCCTTTCTTTGATATCCTTTATCTCCTTACTCCAGTCAATGGGCATGAGAGGTTCAAACTGAATGGAGTCTAGGTTAACCTGATCAACCATTTTTTAACCATCATCTTCTATTTGTTGGATAAGTGAAGTCCAATGGACTCCTTATCCTTTATGCATTTTTCCCTCCATCCGTAGACTGTTGGCATTCCATATATAATTTGTAAATACATTGCAGATAAAGCATTATTGTTGTAGCAATATGATAGTTGTCGCATGTATATCAAAACAGAGGTAAATAAAAGAGTGTTCCCCTGCTTCAAATTGGATGTAACCAAATTGGTGAACCATTATAAAATTTTGTCTTTGTGTTTTGCTACTTGTTTCATTTCTGAGTTTTAATTCTGCCTTCTTGTGTTATTTTATCTATTGTTAATTATCCAACAATTGGTATTAGGGTTTAGCGAAGAAGTTGATTAGGAAATTGTGATAATTTCTAAGAAAAATGGAGAAAGCGAATAAATGGAAAATTGAGAAATTCTTAGGGCAGAATTTTGGATTATGGAAGGTGCAGATGGAATTATTACTGATTAGAGGGAATCTCTCACTCACGTTGGAAGTTAAGGCCAAGAAGCTAGCTATAATGGCTAATGAGGAGTGGGAGAGATTGGACAAGAAAGTGAAAGCAACCATTATCCTGTCATTATCCAGCAACGTCCTTTTTAATATTACAATGGAAAAGACCTCAAAATAATTTTGAGACAAACTCACCGATGTGTATGAGATGGCTTCAACTTTGAATCAAGTTTACCTTTTGAAGAAGTTGTTTAATCTGAAAATGAAAGAAGGATGTCTCATGTCCAATCATTTGAACGAATTCAATACTCTAATCAGCCAATTGATTTCAATAAATATTAATTTGGATGACGAAATCAAAGCTATCTTATTATTGTTCTCTCTTCTAAATAGCTGGGAAGGAGTAGTGATGACGATTAGCACTTTGGTATTCAGAAAAACCAAACTCAAAAATTTGACGATGTTGTTGGAACTCTTCTTAGCGAAGATATGAGAAGGAAAAATCAAGGGACCACATCTGGTGATGCCTTGCTTTTTGGCAATAGAGGTAGACATCAAGAAAGAGGCAGAAATAGCAATCGAAGGAGATCAAAATATTCAAGAAGATCAATGTCTAGAGGGAGAAATGGAGGTTGTTGGTTTTGTGGAAAAGATCATACCAAAAGGAATTGTTGGTCATATAGAAAGGTGCAAAATCAATCAGCGATAGCAGTTACCCCATATGAACTGGGCTCAGATGTTCAGCCCGAAATGAACATACCATCCGGCAAGTGCTGGGATTTATATCATCTGACCAAGAAGTTTCCACCCATTTAAAAATTGGAAAAGCCTATCTTGGGTGATAATCGCAGATTATTAAAAAGGTGACATCGTTAGGTTAAGAATGGAACAAATATTATTAGATATGTTCCACTGAGTATGAACTGATTATGGAACCCTTTGATGCTTAAGATGGCATCACTCTTTCTTCAAACTTGAAGGTGATCATAGTGGCTTAGCCATTGCAAGAGGGAGAAAACTAGAATCCTTTATATGTGCTGATATTCTATTGAAGTAGGAGCTGCATAGTATGTGGGGACACCAAGTAGAACTAAGTGCATAAAAGAAGGGACTCAAAACCATTCAGTGATCTTCCGCTAAAATATGATTTGGACCATCTCGAGAATATTCTGAAGATTTAGTTTTGAACACCCACAAAGACAAGGCCTCGAGCTCATGCACTTGACATGTTCAAATTCTAGAGGTAACCTTGAAGAGCAAATTATTTTATACTTTTTCATTAGATTGCATCAGCGTGGGTTAGTGTCAGTCAAAAGTTAGTCTTTTGGATTTTACAATTACGTGGATAACGGCATCTTATCATATTAAAGAAAATATTCATGTTCCTGCAAAAGAATGGTGAAGGTTGAACTGAATAAATTTGAGAGGGCCCATGCTCTAATGGTTTGGGAAAGAACTTGGAAGTGCTAATGTACAATAGGTAATGAACAATCGACCTTCGTCTCATGGATTTTGACACCTAGAGATATGGTCAAAAGGATTTCCTACAATCACCTATGGGTCTCTGGTTGCAAAGCGTTTGCTCATATTATTAAGGAGAAGCAAACGAAATTAGACCCAAAATTTGAATGGTGTATCTTTGTTGGGTATGGGGAAGAACAATATGGATCCAGCTTGTGGAATCTGATTACAAACAAATTAGTTCATAGTTGGGATGTGGTCTTCAATGAAAAAGTGTTTCTAGGTCTGCAAGCACAGGGGACACAAGTAAAGGAATATGTGCCACTAGCAGACATTATAAATGGCAGTGGTATTTCTTGCTCACATTCACAGTTTTCACATCCAAATGTGGCACCACAAATTGGAAGTTCGCAGTTAGGATGTGTTCTTCAATGAAAAGATGTTTCCAGGTCTCCAAGCATAAGGGACACAAGTAAAGGAATATGTACCACTAGCAGACATTACAAATGGCAGTGGTATTTCTTACTCACATTTGCAGTTTTCACATCCAAATGTGGCACCGCAAATTGGAAGTAATTTACAAGGCATAGTTGGAGGCCAAGGAACAAGTCAAGTTATTTCTCTGCCCCTGATGACAAGAGTCATGGGACAAGCTCCACATGACACCTTAAATTTGCTACATAACCCTTCAACTATGCCACAACTACACTCTTTGCATCCCTCGCAGCACTCTGTGCAGCATCCACATCATACGCAGGACACTTTCCACCTGCTGCTAGATGCCAACTCATGCTCATTACCTGATAATGAATGCCCAAACTCTTTTTTTTTGCCAAGTCTTCATCACCAATTGTTTCCTAATAGAAATTTTAATTCACAACCTTCAAACTCTATTATGCGGCCGCCATGTATGTTGTTGGAAACTTCACCCACCCCTGTTACCTCTGTTGTGAGTGAACTTGATCCCACACAATTACCATCAAGCTCTAATTTGCAATCAACATTCAATTCATTCACCCCTGCCACGCAATGCCCATTCTTTGTCTGTGTTGGAAATAATTTTGTCTCTTTACCATCAACTGAAGGCACCACATCAGAAGTTGTTGATTATAACACTTTTATTCATAATTCCACACAAGTTTCAAACTCATCACAGCCATTTAATCATTCATCATTGCCTTTTCAAACTCCTATGCAACCATATGATGGTTTTAAACATGCTTGAATTGGGGATAGAGAACAGAGCAATGACAATAACAATATTGGTAATTCATCAGGGATGAATTTGCAATCAAATAAATAGATTCAAGCTCCTCAACTGTGAAGGTCTACCCAGGAACATCAGTCTCTAGCCAAATTCAATGATTATCAATTTTTTATATCTAATCAATCAAATCCATCCACTTTCAAAGAAGCCTGCAATGATGTTAATCATGAGAAATGGTTGGATGTAATGCAAGAGGAAATGGATTCACTTATGGCCAATCATGCATGGGATTTGGTCAAGCTTCCACCCAATTGAAGAGCCTTGAAGAATCAATGGGTGTATAGATTGAAAGAGAAAGGAGGCAAGAAACATTATTAGGCCAGACTGGTGGTGAAGGGATCTGATTAGCAAAAAGGAATAGATTTCAATGAAATCTTCTCACCAATTATGAAGATGACAACCATTAGAGCAATTTTGGGATTGGAAACAGTATATGACCTTGAGCTGGAACAACTTGATGTAAAGACTGCATTTCTTCATGGCAACATAGAAGAGGAGTTGTATATGCATCAACTTGAAGGTTTTGATTAACAAGGTCAAGAAGATTTGTATTGCAAATTGAGGAGAAGTTTGTATGGGCTCAAACAAGCCCCATGGTTATGGTATCTCAAGTTTGACTCTTTCATGGCTAAGCAACATTTCACATGCTACAAATCTGATCTGTGTGTCTACTACAAGGTATTGGATAATGGTGAGTTTGTTTTATTGCTGCTTTATGTTGATGATATGCTAGTAACTGATGCTAGCATGAGAGTTGTTCGTGATTTGAAGCAACAATTTGCTCAAAAGTTTGCAATGAAGGACTTAGGGGAAGCTAAGAGAATACTTGGTATGACCATAATCCGGGATAGATGTAAGAGGGAAATCAGATTGTCACAAGAAAAGTATATTGACAAAGTATTGGATAGATTCAACATGAAGGGTGCTAAGCCTGTGAGCACTCCACTTGTTGATCATTTTCATTTGTCATTTGAAATGTGTCCCAAAACACCTCAAGATCAATAAAACATGAAGGGTATTCCTTATTCACCAGCTATTGGGAGTCTCATGTATGCCATGGTTTATACTTGACTGGACATTGCCCATGCAGTGGGAGTAGTGAGCAGATTTATGAGCAATCTAGGTAAAACGCATTGGCATGTTGTGCAATGGATATTACATTATTTAAAAGGCACTTTAGAGTATGCTTTGTGTTTTGGAGGGAGAGATGCACAACTGCAAGGTTACATCGATTCTAATATGGTTGGTGACATGGACAAACAAAGGTCAACAATAGGTTATGTTTTCACATTTGTTGGGGCAGCGATCAACTGGGTCTTTAGATTGCAACAAGTGGTTGCTCTTTCTAGTACTGAGGTTGAGTACATTGCTCTCACTGAAGGTGCAAAGAAAATGATTTGGTTGCAGCGATTGTTGGGTGAGTTGGGATTCAAACAGCATGTTTTCACTCTTTTTTGTGATAGCAACAATTTTATTCATTGCAAAAGAACTTGATCTTTCATAATCGAACCAAGCATATTGAGTTGTGATACCACTTCATTCGGACTGTACTTGTAGAGGGAAAACCTAAAGTGGAGAAAATTGATACAAAGGTGAATCCGGCTCACACATTGACAAAGATAGTACCAAGGGAGAAGTTTGAATTTTGTAGGACTTCTCTCGGCATTGTCAAGATGTGACAATAAGGATGAAGTGGTGGAATATCTTTGATATTTGCAGTAGATGTTGGACTTCGAGTGGGAGATTGTTGGATAAGTGATGTCCAATGGACTCCTTATCCTTTATGCATTTTTTCCTCCATTTGCAAACTATTGGTATTCCATATACAATTTGTAAATACATTGTGGATAAAGCATTATTGTTGTATCTTGTTGTAGAAATATGATAGTTGTTGTATGTATATCAAAATAGAGATAAATAAAAGAGTATTCCCCTGCTTTAAAGTGGATGTAGCCAAATTGGTGAACCACTATAAAATTTTGTGTCTTCGTGTTTTGCTACTTGTTTTATTTCTAAGTTTTAATTATTCCTTCCTAAGTTATTTTATCTATTGTTAATTATCCAACACTATTCCCTCAACATCCCATTCTGATTCTTGGTCTTTGATTTGTTGCATAGTTAACCTGGACCAGTCCCTCTTTCTTCCTTCAAAATCATTCTCACAATCTTCCCAGTAATCTTCTAAATGAGGGTAGTGATGGATTTTATTTCCAAGATACGGCTTATTCTTTGCATAGCCCTTGATGTCAAAATGACATCTCATGTTATAATAGTGTAAAGTTATTTTTACTAGGGGCCTTTCTATGTTCTATGCTTCAATTGAGGATGGACAAATGTAATAGGATAGCCCTAGTGAAAATAAATATCTTGCTTTCTTCAAATCTTTACATTTATGATTAGTTGATTCCATTTGTCTACAGAGTTCAATTAGGACAAAATGATTAGATGGGTACCTAGGAAATTTATAAGAATATTCATCAAAGCCTCCTATCCTTATGTAAGAAAACTTGGGAAATTGAATAAAATAACTTCCAAAATGTTCAATCAATTCTCAGCTTTAGGAGAAAATATTTGGCCCAAGTTAGCTTCAAGCTCTCTAATAGTGAGCATCATTTACCACCTTGAAATGTTTATTGCTATTGTTTAGCTGTAATTGTGGGTATAAATCATATATTTGAGTAGTTTCATCATAAATACCTGTTTGATAAAATCCAAACTATGGATGCATGCTAGCAATTGCATAAAATAGATATGACGACATATAGAATGCTTGTGTGTCTTGGAAATTTGTGAGCTGATTATGCAAGTTGTCGCTAATCAATTTCCCCCAATCCATAATCAGCTCCAAGACTCAAAAGAATCGGTCTCTTCATCCCTCTTAACCCTATGCAATAGGGTTATGATATCAGATATATCGTCGTTAAAATGAGATCTAAGAAGGCCTCTAGGTAGTTTGGATTTTCCCTTCCTTGGTCTCTTGATCTAGTACATGGAAATATTATTCAACACGCATCTTTCATATCAATAAAATAACTCTTGGCTCTCTCTACGCTCATGTCTACATAAACTTCTCTATTGAGAATTCTTAATAAGTTTCTTATTGATGGCCCATCAAATATAGCTATCAATCTGTCATCTGCGCTCCTTATCTCCTTCTCCTCGGACTTGTAGTGTTTGATACAAGCCATTACTAGGTCAATACATTGAACACAAATTGGGAAACCTCCTGGGTGAGCTAACCTGAAAGTAGCTTTGGCCATGGGTGACCTAGGGTTTTTACTTTTTAGCCATACATATCCAAAATTCTTCTAAGTCTATATGCCTTAATCTGCTATCCCAAACTTTTGATAAGGAATTCTTTAGGACTGACTCTCTTTCATATCCTTGATAGGCGTATTGCATTTTTTACATTCAAACTTTTCCCGAGTTACTAGGGAGATAAAATGAGTTTATAGGGAAAAATGTCGATAGTATGGTGAAAAATTAGGGCATGAGAGCAATTGAGATTAGAAAAATTCTTAGAAAGAATTATGAGTTGGCACTAGACACATTTGCTTTCCTGGTGGGCCTTTGAAGTAGTCAGGAGTTAATTTGAAATAGTTGCAATTGAGTTGGGCTCCACTGCACAAGAATGCCAGCTCCTTCTTCACACTAGGTGTTGGTGCTTGTTTAATTGACAAGAGAACAACTTTTATAACACCACAACTTTCTCTTTTTCTCTTTTTTGTGGAGATAAACATTCCTTTTTCCTTTTTCTCGAGTCTTCTTTTAAGTATCGAAGGAACTTGTTGTAGATGGAACAAGAATTGGGGACTTATCAGTAGTTTTGGTGGTTCCAAGAACCTACAAATTCTCTTATTCTTTCTTTTTTCTTTCATTTTCTCATAACTCTTGGGTGTTGGAATCCTTGTGTGAGCCAGAAACAAACAATCCCCCCCTCCCATTTGATATCTTTATCGAAGCATATAGCTTCATCAGGAACCAAACCTGTTCTAGGAACTAATTGGAGGTTCTTGGTGTACCAAGAACCTAGGGAACTCTTGATTCATCTCTTCTTCTTTATGATTTTTTTCAAATCTTTACCTTTCATGTGCTCTCAATTGTGTTCCTTGTGAATCAGGAATTTGGAGCCTTCTTCCTTGTTAAATTGCTTTCTTGGGGCTTGTTGCTTTGTAGAGAACTTCAAGTATTCCAAGAACTTGTCTGAGGTTCCAGTGGTTTTGGGAACCCATGGACCTCTTCACATTTCATCCTTCTATTTGTATTTTTGCAATCTTTGTTAGCGTCAAGAACTAAGGCAAGATTATGAACTTATTAGAGGTTCTTTTAGTTATTGGAACTACTCATACTCCTAACAAAATAGAAATCGTTGGTAACTTGCGAAGAGGTGAAATGAATAGTTCTCAATAGAGTAGGAACCATAGTTACGAGACTCGAACTCGGCTCGGACTCGGCTAGGGTGACTCGACTCGGCGACTCGGACTTGGACTCGGCACAGACTTGGCAAAATGAAAAAAGTTGAAAAAACCTTAGAAAATTAGAGATTTTTAAAGATTTAAAAATTGTTTCAAGCACCCTTTATTGAATACAACACAAATAAAAGAAAATTTGATCACATACACAAGTATACAATTATCACATAAGTATAAAGTACACAAATTCTAGTTGCGCTGCTGAAGGAAATAACATACTTTGATATATAAAATTAGTCAAATGTATACAAAAGTCATGGAATATGAAATCCATGACATCAAATGTTCCATACAAATATGAAATATCAAAAGATTCAAAACAATAGCTATAAGTCTATCACTCTATGCCTATGGCATAGTGGAGCCAGCATCCTTCCTACGAAGGCGTCTAAAGGTCCTGGATGATGTTGCAGTTGCAGCCATAGTCTCTGCCTGTGTCTGAGTCCCTATACCACTCTCACCACCAGTAGCTATGTCTCCTCGTGCCTAGCCTCCTCCTCAAATGGCAACCTCAGCCTCTCTCTACCGTCCACTCCAATCAAGGTCCTTAAAGACTCCTGTTCAGAGCCTCAGCATCCACTCACCGGACAACTTCCCAAAATCGGGTGTTATCGCTGGTCAAAACTCAGACCGAATGGTTGTAACATATAATTGTAGTCATCTATCCTTCCAGACCTATTAATCTATTGCGCTTCTTGGAGTGTATGTGCTCAAACATACTCCAATTGTGCTCACAACCGGATGAACTGCATGGCTGGCTCAATATTCGTATGGCAACATTTTGCAGGTTCGGTGTATCAGAACCAAACATCTCCCACCATCTATCTGAGATGAGAAAAAGAAACAAAATCAATCTCATTTCAAGTTTCAAGTTCAAGTTCAACATTTAATAATAAATTATCATATAAAAAGATGAAAATTATTGCCTTAAATATATTTTTACCTGGCATTAATGTTGTCCTACTATCTTTGCACATTTGACGTGCAAAGAAGTCTCCTCGTGCCTTAGTGAAGGCATCTATCTCCTGCACTATCTGTGTAGTAACAGCGGGCAACATTCTCTCTATCGTCGAGTAGAGCCCACTAAGAATTTCTCTATCTACACGGAGATCACGGCGGAAGTGGAAGGCCGGATTTAGGAAACATGCGGCTACATGGATGGGCCTATGGAGTTGGTTTTTCCATCTCCTATCAATGATCTCCCAAATGGGACGATACTTATCATCAACTCCACCATAGACTAATCTAATGGCCTCTTTGGCCCTATCCATGCCCTCATATATGTAGCCCATTGCGGGCTTCTCCCCATCTGCAACTCGTAGGAGAACTAGCAAGGGCTCAATAAACTGCAAAGTGCAAACATGTTTCACAAATAAGTAAGTGTGACTGTCAATGAAAATGAACAAATAAAAGTAAGATATGATTAAAAATTAAAACATAATAAAGAATTAAATGTTACCTTCACAATCTCATCTGCTGGTGTCCAAAACCCTGCCTCATCAAATATGCAATCAGCCACAGCAATCCCTGCAGTGCTTGTAGAAAAGGATGAGGAAGACCACTCCTCACTAGCAAACATGCACCTCAAAGGTGCCCTTGACCGAATCAAGGATTGCAACATGATAAAATTTGATGCAAACCGAGTGATGCCAGGACAAGACAACTCCCTCAACCCCGTGTATTGCCTCATAAGGTTAAGCACCCATGCATGATTGTAAACAAATTTGCAAATGTTTCTTGCTGAGTCCATACATGTTTTTATCCATGGGAGCTTGCCAAGATCCTCCATCATGAGGTCAATGCAATGGGCGGCACATGGAGTCCAAAATATAGTTGGGTGCCTCTCCATCAATAATCTACCAGCAGCAACATAATTTGTTGCATTATCTGTCACCACTTGAACTACATTTTCTTCCCCCACATCGGCTATCACCTCCTCTATAGCCTCACATAAGTATGTGGCATTTTTGAATTGGGCGGAAGCATCAATGGACTTTATGAAGACAGTGTCACCTGAAAAAATAAGCAAAACCAAATTACCAATTATTCAATAAATTAAAAACATAAATCAACCTTATTAAATTATTAATCACTAAATCAAATTGAAATATCAATGTATTAAGGTAAGTACAATTACCTCCAGAGGAAACTAGAAAGTTCAACAGCGTCCTATTTCTCCTATCGGTCCAACCATCA
The DNA here is from genome assembly GCA_007258455.2 of Sequoia sempervirens. Lineage (NCBI taxonomy): Eukaryota > Viridiplantae > Streptophyta > Pinopsida > Cupressales > Cupressaceae > Sequoia > Sequoia sempervirens. The sequence continues at coordinate 3,370 of VDFB02346167.1, read as the reverse complement.
GTCATGATGGTGCAACCAATCCTCCTCCATTGCACACGCTGCTCCTCTAATTGTGCTTTCACATCCGCCACCTTTTGAGTCAAAAGTGGGCCCTTTAATTCATCTTCGCTGGGGGCTTTGAACCCTGCCCCACATATGGTTATTGCATCAACCATGTTTTGCCAAAAAGGAGACCTAAAACATGTCATAAAATGAAAAGATTTAAGTTTTTAACTTTAAATTTGAATTCGATAGTGAGATACATCTAAATTCTAAAACAATAAAATTTAAATATAAATTTTAAAACAATTTAACGAAAAAAGAATTACTCATACATGAAGGAATGGTGAGCTAAAAGTCTCAAATTGTTTTATTACATCATGCATCGCAGGCATCCTTTTTGTTCCAACCCAGGCCTCGCTTACCTGCTGGGAACCGTGAGTAGTAGCGCGGGTACAAAATATGAGTCCAATTCTAACTTCTAGGGCCACACACGCCACTACCACTAGCAAATAGCAGCACAAGACTAGGAGCACGCAGATAGAATGGGGATGGTGCGTATGTACACCAGCGTAAGCACCAGCACTAGACCTGGGTATGGAGGCATGGAAGAAAGATTCCAACAGCACCAAGTCCCTGTCCAACTCCAACACCCGCCAACTCCTCCCTCTGTCTCTTTCTAATTTCTTTTTGCCTTTCAAAATTTTCTAATTGCACCTGCACTTCACGAACAGCCTCAATAGGTGCTAGGGTGCAGCCCACTGCATCATGGATGGGTATGCGTGCAAGGCGGTATTTCAATCTATTTATGCCTCCATGATATATTGTTTTGCAGTATTTACATTTTGCTTCTCCTCTTTTCATTCCGGGAAAGATTTCAGCATGTTTCCAAGCAGGGTCTTTTCTGACTGGGGTTCGAGACATTGTGAAAATAATAATATGGTTTGATTTGCAAATGAATGTGGCTGCAATAACAAGTAGGGTTTGTAAAATTATTTAAGTTGCAAGTAGGGTTTGTAAATAAAAATGCAAACTATAATAATTTAAAAACAATGATTTTACAAATTACAATGAATTATTAGTTAAAAAAACACAAAAAAAACCATTAAAATCAAACTTACCTCTTAGATTTGGCTTGAAATGCAATGCAAACTCCTCCCAATCACTAGCAATGAACTTTCAATGCACCTCCTTAGCAGTATGAAGCTTCCCAAATGATATATGACCTTGCTTTTGTTTTAAACAATTTGCTGGTTGCCTTCTCTTCTCCTCCTATTTTTCTTCACAACTCTCTCTTCTCCTCCTATTTTGCCAAAAGAGTGAAATGAGGTTGCTTTTAGGGTTGGAGAGAACATATAGAACAAAAAAAAAACTAACTTTAACTTTTAGTTTTATGTTTTTTTTGTGTTTTAACTTCTTGCTGCTCCCTCGCCGGGTCTGGCTGTGGCTCCGGGACTTCCCTTCCTCGAAGGGCGAAGTTCAAGAAGTTCGGGCGAAGTTCTGGCGTAGGAAGTCCGGCGAAGTCCGCTCTCTCGATCAAGCGCGGTCCGCCCTCGTATCGCCGTATTGCTGGCCCTGACTGGCTGAAGTCATGGCGAGTCTCGTTACTAAGGTTGTAATAGTTGGCAGTTCCCGCTTTTTCTGTTTTTTTTTAGGGTTTCTTCTTTCTAGATTTAGTAATAAAGCTTGCTTGCTGAGCAAGCCCTAGATTGTGAAAGCAGGGAGATTTTAGGGTTCCCTACTCCTCTACTTCTCTATAAATAAGAGCCTTTGCTCATTTATTTTTCTTTAACCGTGCTAGTGAGAACAAAACGCTGAGCCTATTGTGCCTTCTATTTGTTGCTCAAGTATTGTTCATTTGTATTGTGATAAAGCAAATTGTTGAGCCTCTTTAGCCAACAAGGAGTTAGTAAGATTGTTGTTTTCTATTGTGTTAAGAATAAGTTTGCAAGCCTCCTTAGCTGCAATTTCTTGTTCAAGGCATGTTAGAAGGGAGTTTTTGTTTCAGAGATTTGAGTAATAAAATCATGAGCCTCGTTTGCCTTGGTCTAAAATCTCAGATTTCCGTTATCTATGTTATGCTTTTATGATCTTTATTTCAGCTTACAGTGAAGTGTGTAGTTGTTTGTTGAGAGAGATTGTTGAAGTATTTTGTCGAAAAATTCGTCTTGTTAATTTCTTAACTCTCTTCTTGCTCGCTATTACTTCGTTGAGAGGTTAGGAACGCTTCCTTTAGTTTAAGTTGTCGTATTGAATTTCTTAGTCAAAAATCTCAAATGCCAGTTTTGTGGTTTAAAAACTTTGTGCTCTTAAGCTGATCCAAAAAAGATAGTTTAGTTTTAGTTTACTTTCTTTCAAACACCATCAGCAAGAGGGAGCTTCCCCTCCTAATTTGAAGAGCAGTTTATCTGTGCATAGCTGTCCGTTTTCAAATCCGCATTCCAGAGGTGCGAATTTAAACGCCAACAAATATTTAATTAATTGAATTATTGTTGTGAAAGCTTTAGAATAAATAAATTAATTAATTTAATTTAGTTATGTTATTAAAAAAATTTAATTATTAAATTATATGGGAATTAAATAAATAAGATTATTTAAATTTGAGGAAATATATTAATTGTTTTATTTGATTTTAAATGCATGAGGTTGGAAAATATCTGGGGTTGTTGAGGGAAAAGATATTTTGTTGGGATAACTGTGAGTTAGAAACTGGTTATCTAATTGTTGTAAATTGATTCTTGAAGGAAATATTGGAAAAAGGGAAAAAAGTTGTTTCACGGAAAGAGTTTTTGTTTTGTTGAAAAATTTACTGAGGAAATTGTGGATCTCTCAGAGGTTTTTGTTTTAGAATCTTGTTGTAGAATTCTTGGCTGTAGTATTTGTTGTGTTTTCTGGAAAGAGGCAATTGCACTGGAGGAAGCTTTGGCTACATTGGAAAATTGAAGCTACAGAGAAGCTCAGCAACATTTCTTGAGGCAACAGTTCTTCTAGAACAGGTTCCTTAATTGTTTTTATGAATTTTGATTTGAAAAAGTTATTTAATTATTGTAATGCAAATTGGAAAATATTAGAAGAGGTTTTCATTATTGTAGAAGCTTTTGTTTTTAAAAGATTGCCGTGAAAAGTGAACCTCTGTAGAAAACAATTTGGATCTTTTGTGTAAATTGATTATTTGAATTAGATTTAAGCTAAAGGAAATTATAGAAAAATCTTAGAGCCTCTGTGAAAATGGAATTGAAACTGTAGGAATTTGTAATCCTCTGTGTCAAGATTATTATTCTTCTCTGTAGAAAATGATAAATTTCCGTGAAAGATTTAGATCTCTGTAGGAAATGATTTTTAACACAATAGATAATTCAAAAGAAAATATTTGAGAATTTAGGAAACCTCT
>VDFB02346166.1:0-22903 GCA_007258455.2 Sequoia sempervirens | reverse complement strand
GGATACCTTTGAGCATTAGGCCATCTCACAGGCAGTCTTCTAGAAAATTTTCTTGAATTTATTTTTTGCTCACCTTTGTCTTGACTCTTTTGATTGTCTTTTGAGCATTCACCTGTTTCATTTCCCAAGCCACCTTTGTCTTTACTTGGTTCCTATCCTACAATCAACTCATCAAGCTTGTTAGAGCTAGATTTGAAATTGTTTTCACAGATTTTTTCTTTCTCCAAATCTACTTTCATATTCATCATTTCTTGTTCAAGCTTAGTACATTCATCAAACTTGCTTTGCACCATTTTATTCAAACAATCTTCAATTCTTTTCTTTTCCTCTACTTGCACCTTCAAACTAGTAATCTCTTCATTGGCCTCCTTCAATGACTCACTTACTTCCCTATGTATTTCTTTGAACTTCTTCAATTGCTCTTTTAGCTTCTGAACACCTTCATTTGCTTCATCAAGGTTTTCTTTCAAATATCTGTTTTCACTTTTGACTTTGCCAAGATCTTCAAGTGTATCCCAAAGCTCTTTGTTATCATTCATTTGTTTCATCTTCGGGATCTTCCTCAAGTTGTTAGGCTTCTTCAGAGGAACCAAGCTCTGATACCAATTGTTAAAAGGCGTAGGACAACTCAGAGTGGGGGGTGAATCAGTTGTCACCAAATTCAAAACAAAACTTTAAACACTTATCAACTTTAGAACCACACTATTCTATTATTGATTATGAGCATGAAATGCAAATAATAGAAAGCAAAATCAACACAAAGAACACTAGATTTTATGTGGAAAACCCAATAAGGGAAAAACTATAGTAAGGATTAAATAGCAATATAAAGTAATTGCAAAACCAAATATATAAGGCTCACTACCAAAGGGCTCACTCCTAGAATAGGACTCATTGTTTGATACAAAAGCTCACTGCTTACACAAGGAGGCTCACTACCTACAAAAAAGATTATAAAACAAAATTGGCTTCACAACCAAAATGAACTGATGAGAGTGCACCTAACAAGTGTTGATACAGTTCTAGTGATGTTCAATAGACTGACTTAACACACTTCATCATTTTTTCACTTCTTCATATTCACATCAATTCCATTCCTTGCTCACTTCACTCTTCCATGCTTCAATCTTCAAAATTGTCTAATATATATATCTAACCTATTTATAAGCATCAATTAGGGCGGCTTCAAGCATTCACAAAATATTCCAATGACAATTCAAAATGTTTAACACACTACATCATGTCGGCATGGACCTAAGATAAGTCACACATATATCCACAAAAAAAAATTAATTCACCATACCACCAATTATCCATGAGGTCGACTAGAGATGGGATTAATAGAAAAATGCAATCAATAGAATAATGTTGATACACCATATGAGCACCATAGCATGAGATATTCTAAAAATACATGCTCTTAATATCCATAAACTAATACCCAAAACCACAAGCAGCAAGTATCAACCATGGAGGATTGTGGAACAAAATAACAGAGGATGTAAATTGTATACCAGATCAAACAATGACATAGTCTTGCAGTCACAACCCATATAACATGGTGACATCAATGACAACACAAAACTGTATAGTAGGCCATTCTTCTTCATTCTACCAATAGGTGCCTCAAATTGGAAAGGTTGTTGCCTCATAGAAAATGAGGTTTGTGCCTCATAGCGAAGAGATTGGTGTCTCTTACTGAGTTGGTGCTCAATTGTAGGGATTGGTGTCTTTAGTGGGTTGGTACCTACAAATTCTACAAAAAGGGATTGGTGTCTCCCATGGGTTGGTGCTCATAAATTGTATAAGAGGGGATTAGTGTCTCGTATAGGTTGGTGCCTACAAATATTGTAAGAGATTTATATAAAAGCAATATTTTTCCATGGTTTTCTCTCATAAGGGTTTCCATGTAAATTTTGTGTTCTTAGTGTGTTCCTAATTGTTAAATATTGCATGGTTCATATTGTTATGGTTGACTAATTTTTAAATTGGGAAAAGATTATATTATATTGATTCACCCCCCCTCTCAATATAAGTGTGAGTTGCTCAATTGGTATTAGAGTAGGTTTCTTTGAATGTAGCTTAACCTTTTGAAGAAAGATCATATATAAGAACACATGGAAAGAAAAGAAGGATATGGTTTCTCATCAAAGAAAGCACCATTTTTCTATGGAACAAACTATGATTTTTGGAGCATAGGGATGAAGACCTATTTGAATGCTCTAGGATATGCTATTTGGCAATTTGTGGTGAATGGTTATAAATCTCTTGCAACTCCTCCAATAGATCAAGAAGGAAAGAGTGTCAAAGAAGATAATGCAAAGGTGAAGTATGTAATTCTATGTGGATTATTGGAATTATAATTCATGAAGGTTATGCATTGAAAATCGATCAAAGACATGTGGGAAAAATTGAAGAGTACATATGAAGGAGATGATAAGGTCAAAAGAGCTAAACTTCAAACTCATAGAGGGCAGCTTGATAATCTCAAAATGCTTGAGGAGAAGAAGACTTTTCCACCTTTTTGCTTCAAGTGGATGTGATTGTTAACATAATCAGGGGACTTGGAGAAGAAATTAAATAGTTAATCATTTTGCAAAACATTTAAGATCACTACCTCTTAGATTTGATGCTCAAATTTTTTCTATTGAAGAAATGAAGGATCTAGAACCATTAGCAATGGATGAATTGCATGAAATCCTCACTACTTATGAGATGATGACAAAATATGAGAAGGCATAAAAAGGGGAAGTTTCCTTAAAAGTTGCAAAGAAACAAAAAAATAAAGAATTTGAACTTAGCAAAAGATCATATGATGAATCTGATGATGAAGAATCCAATTTTGTAAGAAAGCTAAAGAAGGGCTCTAACAAGTACAAAGGTAAATTTACCCTTAAGTGTTTTAATTGTTGTAAGATAGGTCATTTTGCAAATAAGTGCCCTTATCCAAAGAATAGTAATAGTGAGGAAGAAAAAAATCATTACACAAAGAAAGGGAGCAAAAATGTTTGGTATTAGAAAAACAACAAAAAGGAGAAAAAGGATAATTTTAAGAAAAGATTATATTCTTAGAGGGATGTTGGTTCATCTTATGAAAGTGAGATAGAGAGTTGTAGAGAAGAGACCCTTTTTAAGGTACATTGGAAAATATAAAAAATGTTGGCAAAGAGGAGGATAATATATAGATGGATGAGGAAGAAAACACTAAAGGTTATAGTATAGTAGATCTAGAGGAGGAACTCATTTAGAAATACTTGGAAAGAAGAACCAAAAGAAAAAAATATTTTTCAAGAAGAATGAGTCTAAAAAGAAGATATCAGAAAATTATGAATAGAAGGAACAAACCATCACTAATCTAAAAATCCAACTAGAAGGAGGAAGGATAGAATATGTTGTAAGAATTCAACTAAAGAAAAGAGAATAATATCATGAGAAACTTGAATCAAAGATTGTCTTCCTAAGGAAAGAATTGGAGAAAATTATTGTCAAACTAAACAAAAAATTTAAATTTGAAAAGAGCACTAAAATTTTAGATGATATTTTAAATGGGCAGAGTGTTGGAACACAACAATCTACTGAGAGGGGGGTGAATCTATAGATATTAAAATTTTATCCTTCTTAACCTTAGTAAAGACACAACCCTTAAATCTAAATGTGCAGATTAAAACATAAAAAGATATGACAACCACAAGCACATAAAAGATCAACATATAACACTAGATAGACATGGAAAACCTAATATGGGAAAAACCATGGTGAGAAATGTTGCTAGGATCTATTGTCCTAATCCAACCTCACAAGCCAATATTCAGTTACAATTTTTAAGGGCACCAGCCCTAAGGAAACACCAATTCCCTAGTTTTAGGAGCGCCTACTCCTAGGAAGAACCCACTCCCTAATCTAAGCACCTACCCAGATATTTGATGGCACCCACCAATTAGATTTACAATTAGAGATATATCCAATTGATTACAATTCTATGTTGCAACCTATCTGCAACTTCTCAATCATCTATTTTTTTCTTTGCAACACTCTCTTCTCGGCACTACACTCCTTTATACTGCTTTTCTCTTCTCCTCTTCTTTTAGTGCATTCTTTGTCTGCCTCAGGATCTTAGAATTACATCTACACTATACATAGTCTCCCTTTCTTCTTCTTACACCATTACACTACACATACATCCTTCTCCTCATCTATTTTGTGTAGTTCTTAACTGATGATAATTTCCTTAGGATTCTCCACCATAATTAGATCTTCTATTAGGGTTTGAGGATATCTTCTTCACTATCATACTCCTACATTGAGCCACACAACATTAAATTTTGGTGCAGAGAATTTTCATCCATTCTCTCTCCATCGAACCCTATGATTGGATATGCATTTAATGCATCCTTCTAATTATTCAATTTGATCTTGATCCCAACATTTGTAGCAATCTGTGCAACCACTCTGTGCCTCAAATCCTCATTACATTTGTCATTGATGTAGGTAGGACATTTAATTTTCACCTCTATGTTAGTTTACAAGTGAAACCCTATTTACACAGGGGTGCTGTCATAATAGTGGTTTACAATTCCTGAGAGGAACGAATTTTAGCTGAAATCACATATTTTGAGAAAATATAATGATTTAATCCTTAAAAAGTTCCATTTTAAGGATTCCAATTGAAGAGGGTTTGATCAAATCACCTTAGATCAAACCACCTTGGATAGAACCTCGCTAGTTTTAAACCATACCTATAAATGCGTCTCCTTTACACCTATCAAAATGCTGATAAAAAATCACTTTTGATTTAGATTTTGGGGATCAAATGAATTCATTTAAAATTTATTTCAAATGATTATGGTATTCCTCAGAACAAGCTATCCAATGAATATAATTTTAATATGTTTTGGTTTTGTTATGTATTTGTTTTTTAAGTTTTATTAAACATAGGTTTTTCATCGAAAATGAATTTCTTTGTTCTTCACATCTGGAAAAATAGAAGATTATAAAAAAAAAAAAAAATTGAAAAATATGAGTGCACTAGATATTGAAGTCCTTGATCCAACAAAAAAATAAAATAAAATTTTGACATATAAAAAAAAGTTACACGTTATACGGTCGCGCTGTATCTGAATTATAATTCGTTTGACTTTGAAACTTGATTAAGGAAAAAATATTCAATAAAAAATTATCTAACCAAGTGGAAGCACTAGATATCAGAGTTAAAAATCTAAATTTGAAAGAATTAGAATTTTATCCTTCATGGAAAAAAAGTTATGCGCTATACGGGTGTGTCACTTTTAAAAATGTTATTTTCTGAAAAAAACTATTTTCGTGGGAGATGGAAAAAGAAGTGCAATTTGATTAAAAAAAATTTGAAAAAAATATTTTTAGAATCTACAGACCAAATTTGATGAGACTCTAGTTTGTACCATCTTCAAATTCCTCACAGTTTAGCCGCTATAGGTGCCCGAATGTGAAGATTTAGTTAAAAATAATAATTTTAGTGTCCAGTTTGGCCAAAAATTGTAAACCACTATTATGGGATCACCCACGGACTTATTCATTTGACATCTTCATGTTCAAATCTGAGTTGTCGATCACCTATCTTTGCACCATGAACCAACATCCTTCATTCATTGTTCACACCTTTAAAACCTGATTGTTAGATAAATGGTCTTTAAATCTCCATCATTGATCACATTAATTTTGGGACCTCAATCATCGCATATCGTTGTATCACTCAGGGCATCTTCATCAATTTTATGATGTGAAGAGACACAATGATCATTGTCTTATCACATACCATTGAACTTGCACCGTCGATCACACATTGTGCTCCATTGTTCAACATATTTCTTTGTTTCTCCATAAATGATCACCATTGGATCAATTGTCATTTAATTTGCACTATCCCCTACTATCATGCTAGCTCTAATAGCAGGCCCACAAAATCTATGTGGTGTGGAAGGCTAATGTTATGTGTCCACATTTGACGTTATTCTCCACTATCGTTCAACATCCCTCACTCATTGCTTAAAACTTTGAATCTAAATAATGTGCTAGTGTGATGCATTAACACCTAACGATGCAATGATATTCAACCACCTATACATGATGATGTCATAAACCATTTCCATCACTCATCACATAAATCTCCAAATGCTTCGCTTCACAACATCAATGTGAAGCAATTGAGTGAAATTTCATTGTGTTAGTTGGACCCACCATCCATTTCTTCCATCATATGATCAAAACCCTGTTTGATCATCACCATTCCTCGCTTCCCCACAAGGCATAGCTGAGACCCACCCAAAACATAACGGGTTGGTAAGGACCAACCAATCAACTTGATCGTAGTCGTTGATACATCTCCATCTCTCATCATTGAACTATGAGTTGGCTTCAAAGAACTTTCTATGATACAAAGAATCATAGCGATAGCCATTGGATTTCCCTTCATTTGATCTCCACCGTTGATTGGCTATCATCGCCATGTCGAAGAGACTCAAGGAACTATCTCTCTGAGAACACATTGTCACTATGATTTCATTTATCGCTACTTTGAAGGGACTCCAATGAACTACTCACTTTGATAAGGCATTGTCTCCCCGAGCCGTTGGAGTTGTATAACCTTTAAGCACTAGGAAGAGGGGTTGGTCAACCTTATGACTTTAAAAACATAAGTGATAACTTATGTGACCGGTTACCTACTATTGATAGTCAATGAAAAATTAGAATATTTGTTTAGGCACCATCACTGCAAAAAACTTAGGGTTTAACTGATAAACCCTAACATCACCTGAGAGCACATGTAATTCCATTTTGAGAGCACCACTTGTCATCATGACCTGCAAATCACATCTCTGGAATGCTCTCAAAAAACCAACATTGAATCTGACACTATATTCCTCTTCAAACTCTTGGAAACCTCTTTGCAAAAGGATGAAAACATTTTTTCAACTTTACAACAATCTGAGCAACTTCTGCAACATGCATGCACCACACCTTCTTGAACCAGATTCACATCATACCATAGCTCTTCTTAGACATCAATGCCAACACACCCTTCATACATTATTAGTTCTATCTCACCTCTGATCCCCCTTTTCACATCAATGACAAAAATATGCCAACATAGAGATCACCATTGATAAAAACAAGAATTGGTTATGAGGAAACTAAGGTGATAAACAAAGTAGATGATAAAGATAGCAAAGTTGAGACACAGATGAAATCAAACAAATAAAAACCAAAAAGTTATGCTGATGCACTTAAAAGTCCCATCAAACGATATTTCAACAAGAATGAGGAAAATCAAGTCCCATAAAAGACCTACATTCCTCCAAAAGATATTATGGACAAGTTCAGAAAGTCCTTTCTCCAAGACAGACACAAATGACTAGGCTTCAACATTCTTTCTATGGTTATTGCTATTCTTGTAATAACTTTGGTCATAAAGTAATAGATTGTTGGACACATGCAAAAAAATTTGGTTGGAACAAGAATAAAATTTATTACGGGCCGTCAAATAAGAATTACAATACTATATGTTATAAATGCAACAAGTTTGGTCATAAATCAAGAGATTTTATAAACACACGCACATTTTTTTGGGTGGAACAAGAGTAGAAATCCTTATAGGTTCTCAAGCAAGAACTATAATTCTTTTGCTCCTTTAGTATATCACAATGTTTACGCTGAGAGGCATTTACATTGACATTCATTTCATTGTAGATCCATGTAAGAAAAACCACACAATAAATCTCAACTTAACAACAAATTTGAGCCTTTGGAATTGGACAAATGTTAAAAGGCATTCCCAACTCACAATATTTTCATAGTAATTAAAGAAAGGAAATTCAAATATCATTCTTGCCCATATTCTTCATAAGTGATGAAAAAACAAACACACTTATATTTTAAATGAGTTCATCTTCATGCACTGTGGAAAATTCCCGCCTACTATAAAAAAAAATTCCTTCAATTCTTTTTAGCCAATCTTAAATTCAACCAGGAGTACCCAAGGAAGGATTCAACATCCGAATGCTATGCTCTGTTGTGTGCTTCTAAAAAGTTTCGAACCCCTGACGGCTTAAAAAGAACTTCTCTGTACTAAATTTAGTTTTAGTTTTAGCTTCAAAAAAAATCAAATATCTTTCAGTATGTAGAACCATGAGCAATTTCCTTGGGTTTCAATCCGTCAAGAAAACTAAATCTAAATTGAAATTTATTGTCCCCTTCGCCTTTAATCTGTGAAGAACAGTTATTCAATGTTTTCTGATTCTTGGAGTATCAGAAGTTTCTACTGATCAAAACCAGTTCTCTTCTAACAACATGATTCTATATTTACAAAAACATATAAAAATCCACTGTCATTTCAATGGCATTAGGCAAATTCAATGTCAGAAAATTCACTGCAGGAAAATTTCAAAATTTTGAATTTTTTTTGCAAAAGAATAATTTTCACTACATTAATAAAATAAAATATATTGAATGAATTTTTCACAGCGATGAATTACTGGTAGTGAATTTCCCTTGAGATTAATTTGTCATGGCGATGATTTTCACATGGTGAATTGTTGACAATGAATTTTTTGGTGGTGAATTGCTGGCTTGAATTTTCCTAAAACTCATTTCAATTCAATACGTAAAAATTATTGCAAGATAAACTACATTTAATCCGAAATTTTACATAATGTAAAGTATTCTTGCAAAATTTTAAACCTCAGGCAACTCAAACAAAATGCCTATCTACAATTTTTTTTTTCAAACTCTGTATTTGTTTATATTATGACTAATCATTTTTTTTTAATTTAGTAGGTTATTTCTATGGTGTATATTTAAAAAAAATAATACTACAACAAAGCATATGAATTATAATTTATTTTATGAGCTTGATTTATTCTAGGGTGAATCCCAAAAGAATTTATAGTCTTTTGGACACAAAATTTACATTGATTCAAAAACTCATTCTTGAATCACCCACTTCATATAAACATAGGAGCAATAACAATGATTTTTAGTTTGTGGTACACCATAAAGATTTTAGTTTTCTACAACTAAAGCCTTAGATTATTATTTTTTATATAATACATATTACATAAATAAAATTTATTATTCACATGAATAATTATATTTTTTATATATATTAATATAAATATAAATATATAATAAATTTAAATATAATACAGTATTATATTAAAAATACTTCACCTAATATAATACCATATTGTAAAAAGATAATATACTATTAAATATAGTAGTAGAGTATAATATTATATGAAACTTTCTATTACTTTTTTATTTTATTTTAACTATACTATAGTATATAATAAATATAATAATGCATTCAATAAAATAAATAAAAAATAAGTAATAATATAATATAATGATAAGAAAAAATGAAAATTATGTAAATATAAAATTTATAAAATAATCATCCTAAACAATAATATGCATAAGAAAATATAAATTTATTATATTGCATTAAATAATAATATACATTTATAATAAAATATAAATCTAAATATTATTTTTAACATTATTTTATATTAAATAAACTATAAATAAATAAAATTTACTATTCACAATAATAATTATAATTTTAATATAAACTAATATAAATATACATAGAAAATAGTTTAAATATAAAATAATATTATATTAAGAAAACTTAAGCTAACATAATATCATATTGTAGAAAACCCTTGTTAATGGGGCTCAACAGGATGATCTTGTTGCTAACGCAAGGCTTGGGGTGGTATGGAAATCATTAGAGGAAGGATGGATGAGAGTCAACTTCAATGGAGCAACGAGAGGTGATCCAAGGGAGAGTGGAGTAGGTTGTGTGATCAAAGATAATAAGGGATGAATGTTGGTGGAGGAATCAGTATATTTGGAGCTAGAAACCAATAACAAAGTCGAATTTAGAGAAAAATTAATAGGCCTTTAATGTGCAGTCAAGGAGAAAATAAAAAAAGTTCACTTAAAAGGAGACTCCCTAATAGTGATTAATGTGACTCAACAAGGATGAATGGCAAATTAGAATTTGAGAAAATGGCTAAATCCAATACTACAAACATTAAGTAGTTTTGAAGAACTTAAAATATCACATATTTATAGAGGGGAATGACATGGTCGATGAATTGGAAAAGGAGGTGACTGAGTCATGTGAGGTAGTTTAGTCATATTATTACGAGATGACCATAGATAGAGTCTTCATCATTAAAAGGTGGTAAAAGGATTGTAGGAAATCATCAAAAGGTGGTCAAAGGATTACATGACATTGAATCAAAAGGTGGTTGAAGGTAATCAGAGGCAATGGTTTAATGATGAGTGGGCACGATGCGACCCAAACTTTGAGATAAAAGTGTGGGAGATGGGGGTATACTAATAAAAGCTTAACATGATAAGCTTTTTTGGAGCATTCTAAGAAGTTGGAAGAAAGGATGGACACACCTGTGAGACTCGAAGGCCAATGCAGGCAGATGTCCTTTTTAGAGGAGATAACAGAGTAGAGGTCGGGGTGTGTATTCAAAACCAAGAACAACCTCATTCTCCATGTAGTAAAGATGGTGTTAGGGAAATATTTTTTGAAGTCAAACCATAGATATAGGGTGAATACAAATATATCTATGATGTTTGTGGTATCTGTTCTAAATGCTAGAGAAACTAAGGAAATAGTGGAGGCTTTGTGTAGGTGTCTAATTGTAATAAGTTTCTAGGTGGTTTGGAAGATGTGTTGAACAATGTGGAGGGGGAGAAAGGGGTGCCGCTTCCCAATAATTACTATACCATTTTCAAAAGAGGTCGAGAACCAGAGAGTTACCCACTGATCATATTTGTAGAAGACCCTTTTGAGCTTCCAAAATTTTGAATGAGAGTAGGAAAGCGTATTCAGTTTTTGAAACACATCCTGAATCTAGAATCAGAAAGGGGATTGGGATGGCTCCACAAATACATTAGAGAGGAGAATCTGGAAAACAAGGATGGCACTATGAACTGGGCGGGGGCTGTGGAAGTCCTAGAAGTAGAGAGGGCATGTCGAGCATGGAGGTGGATGACAACAAGGAAGGGTAGGAATGATAGTGGTTGGTAAAGAAGAAGCAGAGTGTGGGTTGGTAAAGTAGGGTTAAACCAGTTTCAATATTAAGATCTGTCATGAATGTAGCCCAATTTTTGGTTAATCTAGGCATTTTGTGCATAGATGGTAGTAGGGGCTCCAACATTGAGCTAGTAATAGTAGTTAGGTGGGCAAGAAAGTTGTATATGGGTATGCATGTTCAATTTTGTAAAACAAAATAGGGTCTAAAATGGCCACGACCATATAAATGATGTAATGTTTATATTGTCTAAAGTTTAATATATGGGTACAAACACCCTAGGTTGCTTTAATTAATTAAAAAAAATGTATCATATTGTAGAAAAATAATATACTATTAATTTACTACAACACTATAATATTAATGATTTTACTATGGGTGAAGGTTTGATTGGGGGTCTTTTTCCAAGACATCTCATATATTATGACACGAGGTATGCAAAACTCTTTAAAGGAATGTTGTTATCAACAATGCAAGATACATCAGTTTATTTATATCAGGCTTTTAAAAAGAATAGATTTGCATTTTCAATGGAGGAGACAGATAACTTTAAACGGAAGTATCATGCAATTTCCTCCTTGAAAAGCCACATTTGTGTTCATGATTTGCAACTTTCAGCCACTCCACAAGCTGCAAAAAGGAAATACTGTTATCGTTACATTCCAAATATCAACAAAACTATTCCTTCTTATGATCATCAGCATTCTAACAAGCATGTGGAAACAAAAGAAAGCTCAGTCAATGGATTTAAAAGAGCAAGAAACAAGTCATTATCTTTTTAATTAATTTTTTTCTAGCCTAATAGTTTTTTGTTTTTGGTAAGGGGTTGTATATATGTAATGGGCTTAGTTCTTTTGGCAAGGGGATTTATATATGTAATGGGCTTCACATTGTTGATCTAATGTAATGGGCTATATACATGTAATGGGTGTCACACTTGTATTGGGCATGAAGTGGGGGATGATCTTATGTAATTCATCAGTCAAATGTAGTCCTCTATTTTTTAGTAGTTTATATAGGGTGGGAAATAGGATCATATTAGTCTATTGTAACAGTCAATCTGACTATGTTCATCCAATTGTCGAATTGTAAAAGTTAGTCGAATTGTATAAATTAGTTACTCAGACAATAACTGGGGGTTTTCTTCTTGGTTCTTTCCCACCAATATGTCTGCCTAAACTAGGATTTTGTATTATAAAATATATATTTAATATTAATAAAATTATAGTGGCCTACAACTTTTGATTAAAAAAAAATATATAAATGTAAATACTATTTTTAAGTTATTTTATATTACATAAGATATAAATAAAATCAGATAATAATATAATATAAATTTTTTATTCTTTACACAATGTAAACAAGAGAGGAATAAACAAATTCTCAACTACAAATAATGTGAATCTTGGATCTCAACCAACTAAACTAATAAACCTCACACAAATAGAAGAAATGTTATTGCACATGTCAATCTGATTGTACAAGTTACACATGCAAGAGGTAGGGGTGTGTGCAAGAAGTTGAGTCCACTTTTTGGCCAAAAAGTGGAAGTGTTTTTCCTGATTTTCAAAATTTGACACATTTGACCTTAAAATTTGACACATTTGACCTTAAAATTTGAAGCATTTAGAGATAAAATCTTTAAAAAATTCACTAATCATAAAATGTAGTGTTCGGAGTCTAGTTTCCAAATATGTAATTTATTTCAATACTCAGATTGAACAAATTGAATTTTAATAGGCATTTCTAAAAAATGCTGTTTAAAAAGTCTTTTTTTTTTAACCATACCATGCATATGTACGACATCCATATTTTGACTTAAATTATTGTATTTTTCTAAATACTTTTGGGAAAAGTTTTGTGACTCACTGAAGCTTGTTCTTGATTTTTTTTGTAATTTTTTATTGAATATTTTTTTTTGTTAAATTTTTATTAGACAGATTTATCGTTTTGAAAAATCATCGTGTACAACATGCATAAGATGACCTAAACTTATCATTTTTTATTTTTATTTTTAAATTGAAAAGAATTTTCTAAAGTTTGTTCTCGTGCAATCCGTTTGTCAAAATGTTATGTTGATCAAAAGTTATTAAAATAGTTAAAAACCCTGGTATTTAAAGTTTATGGGCCAATTTTATTAGAAATTAATTTGAAAATAGAAAAAATAATCCAATTGCAAAAAAAATAACATATTTAGAATCTGCATTGTTTCATCTAAAATAGGTTTTAATTTCGTCAAAAAATTCTACAAAAAAGGTCATCAGCCATATGTCCAAAGTCAGTATTTTTCTTTGACATTGTTAGGACCTTCAACTTGAAGGTCAAACCAGGTTGAAGGCCTAGGTTCAAACTTCCAATGCTTTTCCCAAACCAAAAACCTAGGCAAAAACCCGACCACAAAGCAAAAAAAAATTCAAATTTTAAAAAATGGGATCCCGATTATAAAACGGGATCTCATTTATTAATAAACGGGATCCTGTCTTATAATCGGGATCTCGTTCCCTATTCTATAATATTTAGACCGTTGTAAAGGAAACAGGATCCCGTTTCTCGGCCAACAGTCCCCACATTCAATGTCGAAGAACGGGAACCAGCTTCTTATAAACAGGATCCTGATTTTTATAAGCGGGATCTCGTTTTATAAACAAGATCCCGTTTCTTTTATTTAAATATACTACAAAAAGTTACTGTGAAGTCTGCAACTTCATATGTATGGCTGAGAGCAGTAAAAGTAAATTATTTTTCATAAGCTATTGTATTTACAAGTGGTGAACTTGATTTTATCAAACGGGCATCATCTACACCATTTTTGAAGTGGAATTGTGTTATTTTTGTGTATTTTTGGAGGAACAAAAGGTTTTCAATTTGCAATATGGATTGAATTTTTCAAAGGAGGCATAAAGAAAACATTTTTTAATGTGGAATTGTGGTAGTTTTCTACTTGTTTTGAGGAACACAAGAGGAATAATTTTGTCCTAATAGGTATTCAACTTCCAATTTGGATTGAATATTTTGAAGTATTTCACTATTAACATTCATTTGTGCTTGAGAATTTTATAATTATGGGAGATAAAGCTCATAATGAGAGAAGGAAGACATTGACCTCTCGTAAGAAGTTGAAGCAAATAGAGAAAAAAGAGAGATGCATAAAGAGAAAGAGAAAGAAGAATGAGAATGAAATCAATGAATGACGGTGGAGAAACCAATTCCACAACTATTGAAGATGAAAACATTGAGGATACCATGGTTGTAGATGAAGCTAATTTTCAAGGAGTCAATTAGGAGAAGAATATGATTATACAAAAAATTCCTACTATGTCTTCAAATCCCTCTTTGAATGCTATGGAGAATGTTTCAATATGCACAAATCCAGGTACATCTTCAAATCCACATGTTAGTGAAATGGTAAATTTGTATGTAGAAGTTTTACAAGATGCTAGACTTAATGATGTCGACATTGACTATATTCAGAGAGACGAACCTTTTATAGAATTTGTTGAAAACGAAAAAGAAAATCTGCTGCAAATGAAATCAAAAATGATCATTTTCTTGAAAATGAAAAACAAACCTAGTACTTTTGATGAAAATGAAAAAATGAAAAACTGTTTTCTTGATAAAATGAAGATGAAAAATGAAAATGAAACCGTTTTGTATGATGAAATGAATACAAAACGCAAATGAAAATGAAGATGAAGATGAAATGAAGATGAAAAATCTAGAATGTGATAGTTGAATTAATGAAATGCTTTTTTAAATTGAAGTGGTGTTTTCAATAATCTTCCTGGTCAAATTTCTGGAGGAAAATAAGAACACATGTGAATAAACATACACCAAATCTTATATAAAAAAATTGCATTTCAATGTCAACTAATG
This sequence comes from Sequoia sempervirens, assembly GCA_007258455.2. Lineage (NCBI taxonomy): Eukaryota > Viridiplantae > Streptophyta > Pinopsida > Cupressales > Cupressaceae > Sequoia > Sequoia sempervirens. Next base: position 7,940 of record VDFB02346166.1, on the reverse strand, counting down.
ATGCAATTGATGAGAATGCAAAAAATGAGGAAAGTAATGAAAAGGTTAGGCTTTTATGTTAAACCAAAAAGAAAAGATCAATCATTAAAACATGTTATGTCTACTGTTGCTAGTGCCATTCAATCTATTGGGAAAAATAGTCAATCTAAAGATAAAAACACAACAAGAAGAGCTATAACTACCACTATAGTTAATAAAGCAACTTTGAATAAAAGAATGGTAAGCAATATTAGCAAAGTTTTAAAAATACATCCTAAAACATTACTAAGAGCGACAAAAAGAAGAGAAAGTATAGAAAATGATCCTATCAATCAATGTTGAAGTTTTAGTGGACGACTACTGAGGTTTGATATAAAATTGAATGTTGAAATTAAATCTTTGATCAAAAAATATTGGCATGATAATACTAGGGTTTCATCTAATTCTAGAGATGTTTTAAAATTAAGGGTGGGGTCCAAAGTTCGTGATTCTCACCCAAAACACCTATTAGATACAACACAAACTAAATTTTATAGAAATTTTTGTAGCGATTCAATGTTACCTGGTAATATTAAAATAAGTCAAAGGTCTTTTGAAAAATGTAAACCCTAGTATGTAAAAATTAATAAGCAACGAATATCTTGTTGTTGTAAAATGCATGTCCAATTTCATTATTTTTATGATGTTTTTTGATATATACGTTGTACCTTGCATACTAGCATGATTATATAGGATCGTGGTATTGATATGCCACCTAAAGCAATAAGAGAGTTTATTTCAGGTTTGTTTTGTGAAAAATTATTTTATTTAAGTTCCTTAGATGAGGACAACAAGATTAACTATAGAAATCTTTTCATTTTAAGAAATTTGTTTGCATGAAAGTAAGCCAGATCATGATTTTGGACAACAATTATAGATGTCAAAAGATTTAGGAATGTCTACTATTCTTCTTGAAAACATGGAAAAAATAGGAAAAAGCTGCCAGGGATTTAGCTACGCAGTTAGTGTGCATGACGCATGAGTGAATTTAAGAATAAATTAAAATTTCGTAAAATATGCCGGCGACTTTAAAACATGCCTTGGGTATTTGAGGGCCAATTCTCGCCGCATGTCTATTTATCAATCAAATTTATATCTCTTTAGTGGTTGATTCTTTAGCAATTTATACCTCGCCTTCAAGAGGGTAAATTCAATCTGGTTTATTATGGGCCCGGCAGTAAGCGAAGCAAGTGTTTGTCCATATTGTTTATAGACATGTAGATGATAACACTGGGGATGATAGAAAATTTTTGAGGGAGTATCATTTTTATTTGAGTGACAATCAGTTACACTTGTCAGAGTCTATTCAATATTGTTTTAGTATATTTTTTAGAAATTTAAGAGAGAGGAATCCATATGAAAGAACACCTCATATGGTCGATAATTGCACGAGAGACAGCCCAAAAAATGCTAGAATGTTCGGCCATAGTAGGGTCTGGACAAGGAACTAATTGCCCAGTATATATGGAGTTTTTTTGAAGTTGGGCATGGTAAAGGAGAACATGATGGAGCTGGTGCGTGTGTCAAAAGAATTCTTGCTAGAGAACAATTAAAATTTGAGGATTCAGTAACATTTAAAGATGCATGTGAGATTGTGGATTGGTGTAATAGAAGATTATTTGCACCTGGTTTGAGTGATTACTCTACAGTTCATTGATTCTTTTGGTTGGTGGAAGAAGAGAACATTGTATCTAGATTTGATTGTGAGACAATCAATGGATCTATTAAATGGCATTCATTTAGGAGTGCAGCAGCAAGCACATGGACTATTTGGACAAGGAAGCTTGCATGTTTTTTGTAGTTTTGTATCTCAGGAGTTAGGAAGCTTGTGAAAATATAGAATGGGTTGAACAATGGGAGCAAAGATCGTTGACACCTGCAGAAGCACATAATCAATATGAAAGAACTATTGAAGAAAATGATCAATTGTTTGCATCTAAAGATTATGACCATGTTTCAGACCTTGTACAAGAAGGTAATTTTAATTCAATTTATTTCATTTTATTTCACTTTATTAAGTTATTTTGTAATACTAAATTATTTATATGGATATGCACAAGTTATTAAATCAAATTTTGTTGGCAGGACATGTGTATGATGTTATTGCACCTGAGGGGAATGAAGAGCAAATAGAATATTGGTTGGATCATTGTGTGGAAACTAAATATAAGTTGATAACACCTCAAGAAGATGATGATGGCTTTCATTATCCAACAAGTATGGTGATCCCCTTAAGAAACCCCCTTAAGCAAATTTTGATAACAAGTTTTAGATCCCCTTAAGCAATTTTTTAGAACAAGTCTTTGATCCCCTTAAGAAAATTTTGAGAACTTATTTGATGATGGTTTTTGAACATGTTTTCCAATAGGATCGGTGGTGGTTGTTAGCACTTGGCTATGAAAATACTTGAGAAGAAATAATGGTCTACCTACATTCAAAGACTATGAAACACATAAAAATATTATACATTATTCACATTTGGTGGTGGCAACAAATATAAAACTAGAGCGGTATCATGGAAGACCTTCAAAAAAAGTGCTATGGTCAATTTCTATGGAAGAGCATGAGGCAATCATAGATGCATTGCAAAAAAGAGAGGATGCAGATGGTACAATGGAATAAGTAAATACAGGTAAATATAGTTTTTATTTTACTTTGTCCCTTTAAATACATTAAATACATGTTTTGACATTGGTCAAGTGTGTTATTAGTTGAAATTGATTTAAATTATCCCTTTTATACATCCTTAAGGCATACAATCACAAAAAGGATCTAAAGCATGTAGATTCAACCTTTGTGACAACATGGAATAATTTGGTAAAATAGGTAATTATTATTATTAAAATTATATTTAAATACATGTTTTGATTACATACGATATTGCTTTGACATTATTAGTTAAAATTGATTTATTTTCATTTTTTGTATCCTTAAGCCATCATTGCATTTCGATCTCATACTTTGAAACAAAAAGGAGAGGATGCCCTGATTCAACCTACAAAACATGTGTGGAATACTTTTAAATGCAGGTACTTGAGTTCTATATGTATAGATAGTTTTATATAAATTAAAATATGTATGTTTTGATGATTTCATTGATATTGCTTGTACCCTTTTGATATCAGGTGGTGTGAAGAGCTACTACATTCTAGCCACGAGTTTGAGATGTTCTTGAGATGGCATATCCAAATTTTGAAAACATTGTTTTGAGATGACATATGTGTACATACATACTTACAGAATTAAACATACTCTATGTACTTCTATGTATCAAATAAATATTCTATATATTTTGTTTCTTAAATGTGCATGTTTTCCCACTTTGAAACTTTATGTCTAAGTGTATAATCACTAAATATCATGCATACATTATTGTTAAATCAATTATATCCTTAAGACGTATTATGACCCCTTAATACATCCCCTTAAGAAATTTTATTATGACCCCTTAAGACATCCCCTTAAGACGTTCTATTATGACCCTTTTAGACATCCCCTTAAGACATCCCCTTAAGATGTTCTATTATGACCCCTTAAGACATCCCCTTAAGAACCCTTAAAACATCCCCTTAAGACATTCTATTATGACCCCTTTAGACATCCCCTTAAGAGCCCTTAAGACATCCCCTTAATTAACACATTCTATTATGACCCCTTTAGACATCCCCTTAAGACCCCTTAAGTCACCCCCTTAAGACGTATTATAACCCCTTTAGACATCCCCTTAAGATGTTCTATTATAACCCCTTCAGACATCCCCTTAAGACGTCATTATTTGTTTTGACAACTTATAAATTAGTGTTAGATGTTAGTATTTATAGTATTTATATATGCTTTTATTCTGTAATCTTCTATGGTATTGTTTATTTCTTAAACTTTTATCCTTTTTGGTATATAAATAGATTGCTTTTGTTTGTAAATTATGATTTATTGACTAATTATTGATTGACGTGAATTGAATAAGTTCATTGAGTAATTATCACTATTTATTGAATGTACATATCATGTATATCATGTATGAAATCACTAAATTTGGTAAATTATAAATATTAAAATGTCCTATATTAATCCATGTATGAGATCACTAAATTTCACATTAATGTCCTATATTAATGTCTTGACTATGAACATAAAATGCATAAATGTACATATGAATTGTACCTCAAAACAATAATAAAGTCCATAATTTATGTAAATATATTAAGTGCATGAAACCAATATATTGCATGATGAAATAAAGTCCAACAGAGTACATGAAAACAAGAAATATGTCTATGAAATAAAACAAATATAATATATGTAACCACATGTTTCTGTGGTAATGTATTGTCTCTCAATCAAGAGACCTCTTCTACAAATATGGACTATGTGGATGACTTGAAACACTTTGTAGAAGAGAGATGAAATGAGATGTAAGACAATGAAAAATGATTTAATGACAATTTAATTTATAATTTATCATAAATTAAATTACCATCATATCTAGGTCTGGATGCTCGGGTGCACCTAAAGCAACCTCTAAATTCTCTAAATCAATCTACATAAAACAAGACAAAGAACAAAATTAGGTGTACAACTCTACAATTAATTTTTTTTAATTCAATTTAATTTATAATTTATCATATTTTAATTGTACTATATTCTGAGGTTGTGCACTAGGCTCTTCTCTAGGACCTATCTGTACATGTTCAACTACAAGATGTGTCTCATGCTATAAAAGAAAAAGAATATGTAAAAAATCTCATATTATGTATATATTCAATTTAAAATTTATAATTGACTTTAAATATAATAAAAAAATAAACTACCATTTGATCTGGAACTTGTTCTACATGTCCTCCTGATGGTGTAACTATGTCTGGGCCAAGGTTGAAAGTTGCACTAACAAAGTCTCTACAAGATCAAAATTAAAGTTGCTTACGTACAATTGAATTAGGTTTATATATATATATATATATATATATATATATATATATATATATATATATATATATATATATATATATATATATATATATATATATACATTCAAGTTTGCACATTTTGTGTAAAAAAGCTTCAAAACAACTTGGAAATTAGTGGCCTCAATTTAATAACCATTACAACATCAAATGCTTACCCAATGCCCATTCTATTGTAGTATCAACCTAGACATGTGCTATGTAACATTTAATGCTTGTAATATTTACAAGTGTACATGCATGCTTGCTATGTATCTATAGTAAATCAAAACTCATAAAATTGTAATCTATACTAATGTAAACTTTAAACAAATTTACAATATGAATGTACCTACCCATGATCTATGACGCTCGATAGTGGAGGACTGCTTGACAATCCCTCAGGAGGAATCGACATGGATGCCGATTGACTCACCTAAAACAACATAAATATTTCAAACATATATGTGATTCAATTATAAATTTAAAACTCAAGTTAAATAATTTATGATTTCATATATAATTTTAAAAATTGAAATCAAAATACCCCATAAGGGTTGCCGAGTACGACCGGTGTCGATGTATGTACTCATGGAATAGATGATTTCCCTTGCATCATTAGTGTCATCTGTACACCAAACAATTTGATTGTTAAAATGTATTGCAAAATTTTCTTTGATATATACAATCATCAAAATTCTTATAAAATGAATGTACATCTAGATGCATATTTATACCTGTGTCGCAGTGTCCTCAGGGTGATGGTTTGTTGTGAGGAACTTGACAAATGAACTGATGCGACCAGATGAACCACCAAAATCTCCCTGTCCACCTGAACTAGGTGTGGCCTAATAAGGTCCATAGCATACTTGATGAAAACTAGTACATATATGGGGGACGGGCCTCAACACTCCTGTAGTGGTACTCAGACCAGCTCCATAAAAAAAATCCTCCATCATCATCGTCTCTATGCTCCCCACTCGCTATTGTAGTGGGAACCTAATTTTGAGACCAGAGCTTGATGATGTATAGGTGCAGGAATGGGAGGACCAAGAGCAACAACAAGGGTTTGCGCATGCATGGGGCATCGAGGATCAACCCTTGCCCCTAATCTCTATTGTGGCATGCCGCCACCAACACCCTGCCTGAAATGATCTAAAATCAAAATAATTGGGCTTTTGCCCCAAAACAAACTCTACATACAGTTTTCTCAAAAAATACAATGGGCACTCCCAATTAGCATGTGGGGGACTATCAAAAACTATATACCATTGATCCCAAAAATGTGCACTCATCTACGGATGTATGCACCACCTCATGGATATTCTAAATTTGTTGGGTGGAATGGGTTGTCGAATAACAGGGTCAAGAAAGGAGGGGGCTAGATGGGCTTTCGTTATTTTAAGGTCTAATATTTTTTTGTAAGAGAGACCATCATAATAAAATTGTCTCATTTGTTCTCTCTTGTCGATGCCTATCAAGATCAGAATTGATCATCTTGATGGCATCAACAACATTTTGCATCGTAGATGCAAAACATCTCACATGTGGAGGAATCAATGCTTGACTTTGCATAACATTGATTTGATTTTGTAAGGATGCAACTTGATCATTTATTCGTACTCTCAAGTGAGCCTCGTCAGATGTGATAGGTGTTGGATGTGGCATATTAGGTGGAGGGGGAGGGGGAGGTGGATGTGGCTGTGGCTAAGGTGGTGGATTGATGATATCATCAATGTTAAAATCATCCATGATATGCTCGATAAAAATGTGCACCTGCATTAAATCATACAAAATAGTCCCTGTGCATACATATATTAAGATCATATATTTAATTGAAATGCACATATATATACATTGATTGTTCAACTCAAGAGCATGTCCATACAAAATTCAAAATTAAATGTATGTACATGTACATTTAAAATAAAAAATATGATGCATAATTTACATGCATAATTCCATTAAACTAAACTATGTACATACATACAAATTTCAAAATTTAAGAACTATATATGCAAATTTTTAATACATGCACATACATACTAAACAATAAACTTGAAACATTCACAAAAGTTCATTTTATGTCTAACACACACACACATACATATATTGCAATTTTTTAGCAGGAGAAATCATGTTCTAGTATATAGTCATAAAATATATACTATTATATATTATTCATTATAAGTTCGTAAATTCCACCAAATTCATAAATCCATGTCACTAAAAATATCCATCTAGAACCAAAATCATAAATTCATGTCACTAAAAATATCCATTTGGAACCAAACTTATAAATTCATCACACAAAATATCCATTGTTCACCAAATTTATAAATTCATAACTATTTAAGATCATTGTTTTAATTTGTAAACTGTTGTGGCTCTCTACTACATAGATCTTCATTTCTTTGTGTTTTCCTTTTCAAAATCGGGAGTTATCCTCTCCTCTAGCCATTGTCGGTGCTCATCTATGATCCCATCCATAGCCCTGATAGCATCAATAAGGGTTTGCATCCGAGATGCAAACAACCTCACAGGAGGTGCGACACATTCTTCATTTTGAATAATGTTGATTTGATCTTGGATGGTTCTAACACTAGCATTGATTTGTGCTTGCAAACGAGCATGTTCATTGATTGCAGGTGGTGGAGGTGGGGGGTTACAAGGAGGAGTGGGTGGAGGTGGAGGTGAAGGTGGTGGAGATGGATGGCGTGGAGGTGGATTGTGAATATTATTGAATGGATCCATGTGATCTTTAAGATATGAGTGAACTTGCATTAGATTTGTAATTTCAAGATGTAAGATACATGTTTAGGAAATATACCTTTAAACCATTTAATATAAATGGCCTTAAATAATTGAATACAAATGATAAAATTATATGTAAGCCTCATTTATATGTCTAAGGCACATGTTACTTGAATGAAAATACAATTAACTATTAATATTGTATAATCTTGCAGGATTTTATTATTG
>VDFB02346165.1:0-23235 GCA_007258455.2 Sequoia sempervirens | reverse complement strand
GTAATTAAATCAAATATATTATAGATTGTTATAAAAATTGTAGGGAAACAAGTTCTACACTGCAAATGAAGATGTTTCCAAACTTGAGCAAAAGTTTACACCTAGTTTTCTTGAAAGCAAATTTTGAATGTTATAGACTGGAAGCCATAAATCATTAATTTGGGCAGAATTATTAATTGCCTTGTAATTAAATCAAATACATTATAGATTGTTATAAAAATTGTAGGGAAACAAGTTCTACACTGCAAATGAAGATGTTTCCAAACTTGAGCAAAAGTTTACAACTAGTTTTCTTGAAAGCAAATTTTGAATGTTATAGACTGGAAGCCATAAATCATTAATTTGGGCAGAATTATTAATTGCCTTGTAATTAAATCAAATATATTATAGATTGTTATAAAAATTGTAGGGAAACAACTTCTACACTGCAAATGAAGATGTTTCCAAACTTGAGCAAAAGTTTACACCTAGTTTTCTTGAAAGCAATTGAAAGCAATTTTTGAATGTTATGGAATGGAAGCCATAAATCATTAGTTTGGGCAGAATTATTCTTATATTTTCTCTCTTCAATTCATGGGGCTTTATTTCATGGTTTTAATTTTGCAATTGTTGCTCCGTGAAAACCCACTAGGCACATCATTCTCTAAAGGGTTCAATCAAAAGTCAAAGAAGACGGCACAAATTGCATCCTAAAGGCAAGAAAAAAGAATACATCTGTACCAACGAGATTAAAGCGGTTGCCATGCATACACAGCTATTTTTTATTTATTTTTAAGGATATAATTGGATGACAAGATATCAGCATCTCTGCCCTTGAGTAGCTGATTTCAACATGCTGAGTAAGCATACACATACACCAGAAGTCTCCTCTGGCTAAGCTGCTACATGAAAACAACTTAGGAACTAAATTGGATCTCAAAAAGTTTAAGAGCATAATGAAATGAACATCGCTACTTAGAAACACCTTGAAACTAAGAAACCATACAATAGCTTTCACACGTCTGCTACAACCTCTGATACAACTGAAAACACCATTACCTTTGAAGTAATGCAAGTAAATTAATTAAGCCAAAAGTTTCTTCAGACTAAAAGGAGTAAATCAGTTAACACTATAATAAAGAGGCCTGAGCGGTAAACATTATTTTGGAAAAGAACTAGTATGCCCACTTCTATGTCTGATAACCACAAATATTGACAACACTTCAACAAGAAAGGCTTACTACAGTCTAATAGCTAAACATTTACAATAGCCTGAAGTCAAGCACAACTGACCAAGATAAAACTCGAAGAAGATTGGGCCTGAAGTCAAGGACAACTGACCAAGATAAGAATCGAAGAAGATTGGGCTGAGACTTTCATGGTTATGTAGGTATTTGTTTAAGTAAAGATATATGATTATATGATTTTATATCTGTCTTGGTAGCTTTCACATGCATGAAAAGATAGGTATTGATTGTTTGAAGGTGTCTGTCAATCCTTACTGTATACATAATACATTGCTGGTAAAACATTATGGGAAGTAACCATTAAACCATAGTGGGCATGGAGAGGCCATGGAAATGGCACAAATCCTACAGTGGTGTCTCGTACGGTTTTTTATTAGATCATTTGCAGGGCAGGCTAAATTATGTCTAGAGCATACAAAGCCAAATAAAAAATAGAATTATGATGTAATGCTTGCTGAGTGAGGACAAAAAAAAATTATTTGGATACAGTAACTACTTTTACGAGCTGCAAAACCAAAACTATGGAAGTGAGGCATAAACTTTTGCTGATAATGCCATGTGCATCAAGTTCTGTTATACTTCTTTGTCCCTACAGCAATTGTTTAAATATTTAAAGGTGTATCAAAGTACATAAGCTGTAACATTTGCCCAAAAGTGACATATGTGGTAAAAGCAATATGATCAATAGGTGGTCAAGGAAAAGACAGTGTTAAAGCTTGAAAGAAAGTTTGTGACCTAAAGCAAAACCTCTTAAGACTGGACCAATATACTGGATATTTATTAAATGGAAAAACACACTTGATAAAGAAGCACTGTGGAAAAATGTCATTTCAAGCAGAGCATCCTTCTTAAAGAGGAGGGGTTTGTCATAAATTCAACTTCAAGACTACTGAAATAAATAAATTAAAGCCATAAACGGTGCAACCAGGAAAGTATTGTTCTTTGGTTTGAAATAATCAGTTTGTTGATTTTGATTATTTTCTCTTATAGGAAGTGGCGACTCTGTCAGAGAAGATTCAGAAGTTTGTGTTAGAAATTAGAATATAAAGAATGGAAAAAGACCAGCGCTCCAAAGGTCATGAAATGGTTGAAGCTAGTATTGTTGATGCAAGAAGGCAACAAGAACAATGGAAAGCTAAAAATACAGGTATGTCTCCTTTACAAAATTCAAGAAATAATGAAAAGTAGGTACTTCAGGTAGAAGATTTGCTTCTAGAGATTTTGATCAATACACATCAGATGAGTCAAGCTGATAATAGGGTTAGAACCACTAGAAGAAATTTCAAATGTGACTATACTAGGTATGGAAAAGAAACAAACCCTAGTGCAGAAAATATAAATGTGGGTTCACCTCAAATTCTACCTCAAAGAAATCCTATGGACATGATACTCCTCAAACTTCAAAGCATGAGGTAAAAACCCCATACCAAGATGCTGACCAGAATATTCAGCTAGAGAATGAGCGCAGAGAAAAGGAACTAGATCAGCATATTGATCTTATTGACCATCTTAGAGAAAGACAACATGAGATAGAGGCATAGATTGCATTACAGCAGGCCCAATTAGCTCAGCAAGCCTTACTATTGAATCAGCAACAAAACATTGCCTAGCAAACCTTACAACATATTGCTCAGCCTCAAAATGTGGCACCAGCTGTTCCAATTCAGCAAGTGCCTATTGTACAGCAAAATCAGCAGCCTAATCCCCCACAGCAAAATGTTGTACCGAACATTGGGGACAACCCTGAAAGACAAGCCCAAAGATTTGTACCAGTGAGACCATCATTGGGATTAGAAAGATACATGCAGTTGGAATTTTGCAGCATCCCTAATTATCCTAATCCAATTCCAGCAGAGATTAGAGGAAAGGTGCTTAAATTCAAAGGAAACAATGCAATCACTGGTGAGGACCACTTAAAGCATTTCATGATTTCATCAAGGTCATTGATGAATATGAAATTGAAGATGAGGATGTCATGATGAAGCTTTTTGTGTAGTCACTGGAAGAAAGTGCGAAAATATGGTACAAAAGTCTTCCAGACAGTAGCATAGACTCATGGAATGAGTTTATGAGGGTTTTCAGATTGCAATATGGAGAGAGAGTAGATCCAAAGTTTGCAATCCATGAGCTGACTACCATCAAAAAAGGGATAAATGAATTGGTCGCTGACATCAATAACAGGTTCATTATGACAATGAAGAAAGTGCAAACGCAAGTAAGGTTGAATGAACCTATGTGCCTTGTTCTGTACTACAGAGCATTTGATTCAAAGTTGGGTTATCTGTTGAGAGACAAGAACCCTCAAACCTTGAGGGAAGCATATACAATGGCTATCAATATAAAAAGAAACTTGAAAGCTTTTGGGAAAGACAACGAGAGGGCTGATGTGAAACTCTTGAAATCAAATGCATCAACTTCCAACAAGCCTCTCATCGTTGAAGAGAAGTTGACCAAGCTGATGGGAGCTACGAAGGACCTCTCCTATAAAGTTGCAAAGAATGAAAAGGGTATGCCATCTAATGTTGTTCCTATACATTGGAATGAGGGTCAAAGGTTGCATAACAAGCCTTATAACTATGACTAGTTGAAGAGACTTGGAGGTAATGACAGACAAGTAATGCCAAGAAATTCAAACCAAGGATATCAAGAGAAACTCACCCTTGATCCCTTGAGGAAGGATCACACGAATCTTTGACAAGATTCATTCTGGTGTGACATATGTTACTTGCCTCATGATCAATCCAAGTGTGTTGTTGCAGCTGCACTTAATGAAGAAAAAGAATTCCAAGAGCATGAGGGTACACCCGAATATTATGATGATGCCAATGTGGATCAGTTAGATGACTACTAGGGTGAGGAATTCTTTCAAAACGATTATGATAGCCATCATGTTCCCTATGATATTCCAAACAAAGAGTTTGAATAGCTCAAGGAACAAATGAGGCAAAGGTATAACAAAGCAAAGCCTTCTAATGAGGGCATTAAGGCTCTCACCAAAGCTGTTGTCATTCAAGTACAGAGTGACTACCAACTGAGAAACAGGCAAGTAGGTGTCAAGAACAAAGCTAAGGGTGTAGCTGCTCCAGATGTACCAACTGCATATTTGAATAAAGTAAAACAAAAATAATATAATACAGAAGGAACAACAAATAGGTCTACAGGAAAGTCTCCATCAAGAAAGAAAATGCACTTACCAAATGCACCCTTGTAGAAAGTATATGTCCAAAAATGAAAGGTGTTGATGTCTCAACCAGCAATGTGGAAAACCAACATACTATTGTTGATGATGGCAAACAAAAGGTAGTAGAGGAGATTGGGAAGGTGATCAATGCAAAACAACTTCTTGTTAATGATCGAGTAATGTTCTCTAATACTAATGTTGTGACAGTCTCCCCTTCCCCCCACCCCCCCTTTAACTCCTTTGCTTGCATATTAGCCAATTGACATGGTTCAAGCCTTTAGTCAATTAAAAGTTCAGGTACCAATCAGAGAACTGCTAAAGATCCTTGAACATAGGGAAAGGACATTGTTATATCTCAATGCCCCTAATGTATTTGATCGGCCATATAAAATTACAGTTGTTCCCAAAGACAGATCAGATAAAGTCAATATACAAGAGACCCCTGAGATATATTTGGGCACTATTTCCACAAGTAACAAACAAACCATTGATCCATTTTATACATCTCTACTAATAAATGGTTGGCTGGTTCATAACTGTATGTTAGATTCTGGAGCATCCAACAATGTAATGCCATTGGAAGTCATGAACCACCTAGGACTGCAAGTTTCAAAGTCTTATGGTAAGTACTATGCCATGGATTCCCATGAGGTGAATGTAATTGAGATAGTAAATAATGTTCCAATGCAACTTGTTGCATACCCAAGTAAGACTTTTTTAATGGATATTATCACAGTTGATTGTCTAGCTAAGTGGGGTATGCTACTGTCCAAGAAGTGGGCAACTTCAATGGGTGGTAGCTGTGATGTCCCCTTCCTAGTCAGCGCAGCTGGATTCGAGGTTAGCCTATCATTTTGATCCTCGTAGGCTGACAATAGTGTGTAGAGGATCATCTAAGGCAGTTACCCGGTGTTCAGGAGCATCATTCTTTTAGTTGATTCAGGTTGGGCCTTCGCAGAATCTTTCAAAGAGGTTTTTCAGTTACTTACTATTTATAGTAAGTCAGGCAGGCAGAAGCTGCTATTTTGGGCAGGGCACTTGGTTCAGCTGGTTAGCTCAGAGTCGACCCAGTTTGTCAGTTTGATAGTCAGATGGAAAATAACAAAGCATTTAATGATTATTAAATAATTGATATTTTGACTTTTATGTTATAAAGTCACTTTATTAATATATTTAAATATTAATAATTAATGGCATATTATAAAGTATTTTTAATACTTTATAATAAAGTGAAATATTTATGATAATCAATAATTATTTATTCATTAAGTGGGACGCCATTTATTTAATATTTTTCTCCTAAGTCAAAAATGATGAATTTAATCATTTATTTAAATGATTATTAAAAAGGAAGCTTGGGTCGAAATTTTGAAAGGGTTATATATACACTACCAGGACAAATCGAACTCTTATGTTATGATTATTCAATTTGTCTTATTCTTGCTCTGAGCATTGAAGTTTGCGAACCTAGGGTTTCAGCAGACAGTTGATTTTGGAGAACGTTCCCTCTTCAAGATTTGGCATACTGAGACTGTGAAATACCAATTAAAGATTGTCAAACTTGGTGACTTCGTACAGAGGTTGCAGTTGAGCTTATTGATTCGATTCAGGAAGGATTTGCAGAGATTACTCATCAGTTAATGGTGGCGACTTATCAGAGATCTGGCGCTTCATACTTGAAGCCATACCATATTTAATGCTGCTGCTGGGCCATACTTTTCTGTACCAGCAAGGCCGTACTTTTCTTCACAGGAGAATACGCCTTCATTTCTCAGCTGTTCAGTGGATCTTTGGCGCCTAGGTATTCTGGAGATCTGGCGTTGTTTCTGGAGTCTGTAGATTGCTCTGTCATTTGGGCCGTACATTTATTATCTCTTTTCTGGCGACTGCAAGCAATAACCAGTTTCTTTAAATAAATTCATTTGTTCACTTCTTCTGTTCTGGAAAGCTTTGTAATTGTTTAATAACGATAATAAAATCATCTACCATTGATCTGGAAGCTATTTGATGCATCGTTATTTATTTAGGAATTTATTAGCATTTATTTCTCAAAATCGCAATTTTCCTATTGCTGCAAAAAACACAAAAAAATCACAAAAACCAGAAAACAAAACAAAGCCCTCAGCATTTGGTCAGTGATTGGGTTGAGAGACACCTGGTCTCTTACAGTAGCCTTCGAATGGATTTATCCAATGCTACCATTCTGTTGTGTGGGAAAGATATCCTGTGATGAGCCCTGCTGGCTCTCAGCTCAAAACCCTTATTTTCTTAAGTCTTAAGATGTTTTTTTAAGTTTTTTAGAGAATTCTTAATAGACAGAAGAGATGTGGCGCAGCATATTTTTGCTTGTAAAATGAAATTTAAAGCAATTTCTCACAAAATGGAAATGCAGAAGTGCTTATTATACTGAAACAATAAGATCATGTATAACAGACATACCCGAAAATCTCCAGTTATTTTAAATAAAGAAATTGCCAGATCTACAGCTGGAAATGATGAAATCAAGCATGAAAGCACGCCAAGACTCCAGAAGTGGTTTCTCCTGCTCAGAAACTGGACACAAGGTGCTAGAAATACTGGACGCCAATGATGAAGCTCAGAAACCAGCAAAGAGGAAGGCGCTTCTTCAAGTTCCCTTCACACGCCTTTTCCAGAGAGGCACAAATCCCAATGCAAAATGTACGGCCAAGTCAGCTGCTGAAGAAACCAAAATGATAACTGAAGGAATGCTGAAGAGGTCGCCTCATGATAAAACCTCATATTTATTTGGTAAAACGTTAAAACTTAGCCGTAAATAATCGCATCAATCAGAGAACCTTCCTGGCCGGCTTCCAACAATATGTACCGATTCTAACGGAGACCTTCCAGCTTCAACTTCAAGAGTGCTCACACTGAAGAGGTAACGTTCTTCAATGGCAGTTGTTCAAACCCTGATCACAGGAGAATGCACAGGCAAAATGCTCAAGGCAAAGAGAAATGGTCAAAAGATATGAGTTTCTATTGCCAAAAATGCCCTTTTATGCAAAGGCACGCATTTCAAGAAAGATACGCCACTTTTAGGTTTTAAAATCTTTTAAATAATATTTAATTCATCTCAATAGTTCATGAATTAAATACTTATGACTTTTAACATTTTGGGCCATTAAAATATTAAACTTTTCGAATTATTTTGAAGCGATATAAAATATTATTAAAGTCAATGTGACGACAAAAGGCGCGGCTAAATAATTAACTTTAATCACTTAAAATTCCGCTAATACTAAAACTCGTGATAATCCCGCGCCGCCGGTCGCGGAACTCGAATGCCAACGCCATTGCGGATCCAATCATCGCCCATCAAAACAAGAACAATCAAACTTCCGTAATTTTACCAAATACCCTCACCAACCTGCCATTCGCCAAGGGTCCAAATAAAGTGCCGTAATACACTGCTCTCGGTGAATCGCCTAGCTTAGGACATACCGCTTCTCAATTTTGTTTGTCCACAAGCAAACTCAAAAGCCGATAGCCGAAGAATACCGCTACTCTCCCGGTACCGCCAGACTTTCCGGCCGTGATTCCTCCACTTAACCAAGTATTCCCCGATGACTCAAGATGACGCCTTCCGAGTCCAAAATGGCTCGTATCAAAACCAAAATCGGTATGGAAATTACAACTAACGCTTCTTTGAAGCTGACATTATGGAATGACAAGTAGAACTCCTACTGTCACCTTAAGATCCAAAATTATGCTTTCACTACCCACATCGCCCGAGTAACTCCGAAGGCCCATAGTATCGCTGCTTAAGTTTTCTGAGTTCTTCTTAAGGGTAGATCATTTATAAGGTCAAGCATCGTACACTAAATCGTCGTGATCTCGAAGATCAGCCACTAAGCTGGACGATATCATGGTTGATTTTGGGCTTCTCAGATATTTTCCTAAGTGCTCTTGCTAATATCCCCGCCCTCCTGGTGAATAAATCACCAAAGACTGAACTCTGCATCGCCACTCGCCACAAGTCAAGAAAAGCTCTGAATATATCCATATAACGCTCGATATGGTGTCATCTGGATGCTCATGTGATGGGTGGTGTTGTAACAGTACTCACATAAATATAACCACCTCACCCATGCCTTCTGCTGCCCTGAACTATAGTTACGCAAGTACCCTTCCACCCATTTGTTGACGATCTCTGTCTGCCCATCTGTCTGGGGGTGGTAGCTGGTACTAGGGGTGAGCTCTGTCCCACAAAGCTTGAATAACTCCTGCCAGAAGTTACTCATAAATCTGCTGTCCCTGTCGCTAACTATACTGCGAGGTAAACCGTGCAGCCTGAATACCTCTCGGAAGAACAAATCAGCAATCTGAGTAGCCGTGTGTGTAGTAGTGATTGCGAAAAAGTGTGCATATTTCGTCAATCGATCTACCACCACGAAAATACTGTCCTTCCCTTGAGCTTTTGGTAAGTCCGTGATGAAGTCCATGGATAAACAATCCCACTTCCTCTCAGGAATAGGAAGCGGCTGTAGAAGACCTGCAGGGTATGTGTGCTCTTGCTTGTTCTACTGACAAACAAGACATTCCCTGACATACTGGAGAACATAGGACTTGAGACCCTTCCAAGAGAATCTCTCCCGTACCTGCCGATAGGTCTTATAGTACCCGGGATGTCCCGCCATGGGTGAATCATGCAATGACCTCAAAACCCTGTCCCTCATCTCAGAACCTGGGACCAATAAAATCCTCCCTTTGTAGATGATAAGGTCATCTACAAGTGAATACCTGTCATCCAACACTGATCCATCTACTATGCTAGAGGCCCATGGGTCCTTAGCATACTCTGCTACAATCAGGTGTCTCCAGTCTTCTGAAACCAATGTAATAGAACCCAAGTGAGGACGGCGAGATAAAGCATCAGCAACCACATTCTGAGTGCCCTTGACATAAGAGATGTCAAAATCGTAAGACTGAAGCTTGCTGACCCATTTTTGTTGTCTCTCATTAAGATCTCGCTGTCCAAGAAAATGCTTCAGACTATTATGACGGCTACGCTGAATTACTACCAACTCTGGCATCACTAATTTAAATGTATGGCATGCATAATGGCTAACATTTCTTATCATAGATAATCGGTTCGCTCAGACCTCTTAGCCTCAAAGTTATCGTGTCGACATCCCGCATGATAATCGCATTCAATACCCCTACCACCGCATCGCGAATGTAACCCAAAGGGTCTTAGTGAAATCGTGTGAGCTAAGACTGACGAAGGCCGCAGAAGTTTGAACTTCAAAGCATGCCCGCTGAAAGTGGTGTCCACTCAAAAGCACCTTTCTTAGTCAAATCGGTTAGTGGCGCAGCATGCCGCGAGAACCCACTAACAAACCGACGATAGAAAGCACACAATCCTACAAATCCCCTGAGCTGTGTCAAAGTCTCAGGTGTAGGCCAATCAATGATGGCTCGAACCTTCTCTGGGTCCATGCTGACTCCTGCACCCTGATGATGTGTCCCAGATATAAAAGCTCTGCCATGCCCAAAGCACACTTGGACTCCTTGGCATACAAGGACTCCCTGTCAAGTATACTCAGAACCTCATCCAAGTGAACCATATGTTCCTCCCATGATTTACTATATACCAGGATGTCGTTGAAGAACACTAAAACAAATTTCCTCAAATGAGGATGGAAAACCCTGTTCATTGTCGACTGAAACGTGGCTGGAGCATTGGTTAACCCAAATGGCATAACCAAAAAATCAAAGTGTCCACAGAGACATCTGAACGCAGTTTTCTCTATGTCCTCTTACCCATCCTCGGTGGATAACCTCGTTTCAACCAATCTTTGAGAAGTAGCAAGCTCCATGAAGCTCATCTATCAACTCATCAATCCGCGGAATAGGATATCTGTTCTTTATAGTTCTCCTGTTAAGCATTCTATAATCAATACACATTCTGAGTGTACCATCCCTTTTCTTCACCAAAACAACTGATGAAGCAAAGGGTGACTTAATTCTACCGACAGCCCTACATAGCTAAAAGCTCCCTAATAGTTTTTTCAATCTCATCTTTCGACGCTTGGGTGCCTATGAGTAATTATGGACGGCTTGCCCTCATCCAAAATTTATAATATGCCTAATAATTTATCGAGGTCTACCGTGTGGAATTGCACTGAACACCTTCGCATGTTTGATTCGAAGTTCCTACACATCTGGATGGTAAGAAGAAGCTTGCTGCTCCAACTGTGAAGGCATTAGCTTGCACTCAACAGCCCACTCTACCATATCATTACGAATCAAACGTTCCATTCTACGGAGTGAAATTTCTCTGAGGTTGCTGTCCTTGATGGCTTTTAGAATATGATTTGTGCCATCAACGGTGAATTTCATCTCCATGTCACGCAAATTAAGCGTGAACTCACCTATTGCATGAAGCCACTTCATGCCAAGTACTATGTCCGTACCTCCCATGTTTACAACATAAAAATCTACCTTGAACTCAAAATTGTTAAGTTTCAAAGGCAAGTCAGGTATCATCCTCTCACAGTTGAGAGTGTATCCATCTGCAACCTTCACACGTATGCCTTCAGAATTCCCCGTTTCTCTACTAACCGTGAATCAATGAAATTGTGGGTTGCACCTGTATCTAGAAGAGAAATGACCCTTTGACTAGCTAGGATCCCACGGAGTCTGAAAGAACCCTCTTTCTGCATGCTGGACATATGAGCCTCTTTTAGTTCTGTTTCCACTACAATTTCTGCCTCGTTCTCTGACTCCTCTCCATCTGTATCATAGATTGGAGCTTGCTGATCAGAAAAATCAGTCAACGGTTCTTCCTCATAAAACCACTCCTTGTGCTTGTTTTGCCCTTTTGGTTTGAGGGGGCAATCATGATTAAAATCATACGGACCTTTGCAATAAAAACAGAGTTTTCTCCTTCGTAAATCATTCATGGTTTCAATCTAAAGGGCTGCAAATTTCTTTTTCTCGACTGCGATTATCAGCCTTCTTTTGATCCGATGATTCTCCAGGTATGAGGTGGTAGGCTTTGAGCTAAAAGGCTTACTTTAGGTAGATAGCTCCATACTGCGAGCTTTCCTCATGGCCTCCTGTAAAGTAGGGGGATCAAATGCCTTGATCCAACCTTTCATGGGCTCAAAAAGACCCTCAATAAACAATATGATCAGCCTTCTCTCTGAGATGCCTGTCACCATCACGGAGAGTCTCTGGAATTCTCCAATGTATGATTCCAAGCTACCCAACCTGCTTCTTCACCGCGGCAAATCTCCTAAGAAAAGTCGATCCCTTCACAAATCTCTCTGCAATACTTCTATATCGCTAGAACTCCCCGGTAATGGTAGGTAATCCCGCTATGATGAAGAGTAGCTATACCCATGAATCCATTCAACATGTGCTACGCCATCAAGATGAAGTGTCGCGAAACTAATGGCATCCTCCTCTTTAGGGCATGGGGCGGCGTCGAATAAAATAAGTTTACTAACCTGCACGGCGTTGTGCCACCGCCATCATAGTGAACTAAGGTTAGTTTGGTTTCTGTTGCCTATCTCAGATCATTCCGCCGAAAAGTCTAGGCCACTTATCATCTCTGCTCTCGGTGTGCTCTCTCTTCTGGCTCATAAACCTGTCAAAGTTAAGGTGCTCCTTAACCCTTGGTGGAAAATTATCCCACTCATCATGCATAGCCATAATATTATCTGCAAAATTAATTTCACCACCTTGTTCAGCTTCGTCCACTTCCTCAGCATCATCTCTGGTGAACGTGGGATATGTAGCTCTTTCATAGGTGCGTACTGGATCTATAATTCTCTGTGGTTCTCTATGGATACTGCCATCTCGATCTGGATCCAAACTATGAGCTCTGTTTATTGACAAATTTTGAACATTCATGCTGAGTTGTTGAAGAATAGTTGCCACCTGTTCTTGCCCTGCAACCATACCTCTAAGCACGTCTTTGGCTTCTCTATCCTCATCCTCCCAAGTATTCCTGTGAGAACTTTCTCCAGCCCTGTTCGCCATATTGTCCCAATCTAATTCCTCCTCCTGATCTGCAAACGGAAATGGTGGAAAAGGATTTTGGTCGCCTCTCTGATTTCTAGGACCCCCTCTGAAATAGGACTTGCCAAAACCCTCTCTGTGAGACCTCATAAATTTCTCAAACCCCACAAGCTGGCAGGATGTGAGCTCTGATACCACTGTGATGAGCCCTGCTGGCTCTCAGCTCAAAACCCTTATTTTCTTAAGTCTTAAGATGTTTTTTAAGTTTTTTTAGAGAATTCTTAATAGACAGAAGAGAAGGGGCGCAGCATATTTTTGCTTGTAAAATGAAATTTAAAGCAATTTCTCAAAAAATGGAAATACAGAAGTGCTTATTATACTGAAACAATAAGATCATGTATAACAGACATACCCGAAAATCTCCAGTTATTTTAAATAAAGAAATTGCCAGATCTACAGCTGGAAATGATGAAATCAAGCATGAAAGCACGCCAAGACTCCAGAAGTGGTTTCTCCTGCTCAGAAACTGGACACAAGGTGCTAGAAATACTGGACGCCAATGATGAAGCTCAGAAACCAGCAAAGAGGAAGGCGCTTCTTCAAGTTCCCTTCACACGCCTTTTCCAGAGAGGCACAAATCCCAATGCAAAATGTACGGCCAAGTCAGCTGCTGAAGAAACCAAAATGATAACTG
Source organism: Sequoia sempervirens (assembly GCA_007258455.2). Classification (NCBI taxonomy): domain Eukaryota; kingdom Viridiplantae; phylum Streptophyta; class Pinopsida; order Cupressales; family Cupressaceae; genus Sequoia; species Sequoia sempervirens. Next base: position 10,145 of record VDFB02346165.1, on the reverse strand, counting down.
AAGGAATGCTGAAGAGGTCGCCTCATGATGTAGAAACCCTCATTTATTTGCAAACAAAGAAATCTCAATGTAAATAATCTCTGTATCAATCTGTAGAACCTCTAGCTGAAGCTCTCAACATGCACCGATTCGACTGATATTCCACAATCTCAAGAGTGCTCACACTGAAGAGGTAACGTTCTTCAATGGCAGCTGTTCAAACCCTGATCACAGGAGAATGCACAGGCAAAATGCTGAAGGCAAACAGAAATGGTCAAAAGATATGATTTTCTATTGCCAGAAATGCCCTTTTATGCAAAGGCACGCATTTCCATAAAGATACGCCACTTTTAGGTTTTAAAATCTTTTAAATAATATTTAATTCATCTCAATAGTCCATGAATTAAATACTTGGCGCACTTTTTAATATTTTAAGCCATTAAAATATTAAATCCCTTTTTTGAACATTTTAAGTGATATAAAAATATTATTAAAGTCAATGTGACTTTAATAAAAAGGCTTTTAAGTTAAATAATTAACTTAATCACTTAAAATTCCATAATACACTCAAAACTCAGGATAATCCCGTGCCGTCAGAAGCTGTGAACTCCTGGAATGCCAACGCTCGCTGTGATCCAATCACTGTCCACTGAAAACAAGAACAATCAAACTCTCCAGAATGCATCACTGACCCTCTAACCAATCTGGCTAGCCCACAAGGGTCCAATAAAGGGCTAACACACTGTTCCCGAGAACTGTCTAGCGAGGGGACATCACATATCCAATTGCACAGGGAAAAGAAAATAATGATCATTGTAAAGAATCCCAATGAACTAGAGAATGAGGTTTGTTACCTTGATGTTGAGCCCAATTGTTTAGTTGGCTACTATGATGATGAATCAAATAGGCAGATTGCTTCTGATTTAGTGCCTCCACATCTTCATCCGAAAAGTGGACTTTGGAATATGCATTTTGATGGTGCATGTTCAAAGGAAGGTAAAGGTGCAAGAATAGTATTAGTGTCCCCTAAGGGCAAAGATTACAAGTTCACTTTTAGACTGAACTTTGAATGCACCAACAACGTAGCAAAGTATGAGGCTCTGCTTCTTGGTTTAAATGTGGCTTCAAAATATGGAATCAAATGCATCAGAGTGTATGGTGATTCAGAACTTGTAGTGTCTCAAGATAGAGGCATGTATGCTACAAAGGAAAGAAGGCTAAAAATATACAAGAATGTTGTTTGGGATACCATTGAATCTTTTGATGCATTCAACATCATTTGGGTAGAAAGAGAGTAATGTAGTTGCTGATGCACTTGTTGTGTTAGCTTCAAAATTTGATGTTTCTTTTGTTCCCTGTCACTGTAAGTATGATGTTGAGATAATTTCCAGACCTAGTATTCCGGACAATATATACAATTGGTAGGACTTCAATGATGACCAACAAATTTTTGAGTTTCTGAATTGGTTTGTTACCTTGATGTTGAGCCCGATTGTTTAGTTGGCTACTGTGATGAATCAAATAGGCAGATTGCTTCTGATTTAGTGCCTCCACATCTTCATCCGAAAAGTGATGGACTGTGGAATATGCATTTTGATGGTGCATGTTCAAAGGAAGGTAAAGGTGCAGGAATAGTATTAGTGTCCCCTAAGGGCAAAGATTACAAGTTCACTTTTAGACTAAACTTTGAGTGCACCAACAACATAGCAAAGTATGAGGCTCTGCTTCTTGGTTTAAATGTGGCTTCAAAATATGGAATCAAATGCATAAGAATGTATGGTGATTCAGAACTTGTAGTGTCTCAAGTTAGAGGCATGTATGCTACAAAGGAAATAAGGCTAAAAATATACAGGAATGTTGTTTGGGATACCATTGAATCTTTTGATTGAGCCTAGCCGACATATTCAAAACAGTGTTTATCAACACTAAATTAATAAATAAATTAAAAATATTAAAAGTTAATTTTGGCCGACCCATTTGGTGTTGGCGCTAGGTGAATCATTTTTAATTTGAATTTTGAATTTAGTTTGTGGCCGACTTCATTGAGTTGGCGTGTTTGGAGTAGTATTAATAGAGATGGTTTTCAAGCTAGTTTTCATCAGGAAATTTGGACTTGAGTCTTTCCCTACCTTCGGTGAGAGCGTAGTTGCTCACGCGAGGCAACCAGGTATGCACGTAGTGTCGGCCTGGAGATTTCGTGTCTTGCTTTCATCATTCGAATACCCTCCTTATGTAAACTCGATATCATTGCAGGTTGACATACTACAGTCACTAGGTAGAGGTGACCATTGGAGTCAATCTGGCTGAGCCTTTGGCTCTGGCTGAACTGATTGGGCGCCAGTAGATATCGGTCAATATCGGAGCATCAGGCACAACACCATACCACGGCGAAACATCCCGCATTGGTGACATCGTGGCAAGCATACACCCCTCGAAACTAGACCGGCAGCTCATTCGTCAAAGTCGTCTATTGGCCTAAAGCATACTAGCGGAACTCCACATTGGATGCAACACCATTTCAAGCGGAGCACTTATTCATGTATTTTGCATCGGGTTGAGTGGCACGGCCCTGCCTATCGTAATTTCATTGCAACACCTAAGAGAAGCTAATCGGGAGGAGCATTCGTTCACACTCATCCTGGTGAATTTGTTGTTGATAAAGACTCGGTAGGAATAAGTCTGGAACTCTATTATATTGCTTGCTCTGTGAATCAAATCTAGAGACGACTGTATGTGATCCGATTTTTTTTTTAAAGTAATAAATTATTTGATTGTTCTGTGTGGGAGCCATTTTGAAATAAAAGATCGATGCATTGTTATGAAATTGATACCATAGATTTCTTTTTACTGGCATTGGTATTAGTTAGTTCTTTACAGTGGTATCAGAGCCACAAGTCCTGCCAGCCTATGGGAGAAGTCTTATGCCATTAAGTCAAAGGGGTATTCGAGCTATAGAACAAGAGAAGAAGAAGCTTGAAGCTGTTGCACAGGGAATAGGAGGCAGAGGTAAGGAAAGAATGGGGGATCAAAGTGATAAGTTGGACACCTTCATGAAGCAACAAGACAAACAAACCAAGCTTTGTTGCAAGCAATCCAATCACTTACTACTGTTGTTAATAACATTAAATCAGGATCCAATAAAACAGAAGAAGGCCAACTGGAACAATCAGGAGGGGGAGAGCATAGTAGGACCTCAAATGGTCACACTTACAAGCATACTCAACCCAAGTTCTTACCTAGGACAGAGGCCCGACAAGAAGAGGATGATCAGCGCAACTATGGCAACATTGTACGTGAGTATTTAGATCTAGACACTGATGCTCAAGCTGCAATTCCTTTCGATCAGTTCTACAGCGCTAGAAGGGGTATGGCAGACAACACCGAGGGAATAGAGATCTGCAACATAAGGTTACCAAGCTTTCACTCCCTACATTTGATGGCTCGAGGAAGATGACTGCACAATCATGGATACAAAAATTGGACATATTTTTCTATCAGCCCATGACAGAAGAAGAAGCTATCAAATTTGCCATTCTACACTTGGAAGATCTCGCCCATGAATGGTGACACCATGGCATTGTGACTCAAGGATTTGATCAAGTATCTTCATATGCAGATTTCATGCATAAATTGACAGAGAGGTTTGATAGAAAGGACCCGAAAGAATATTTTCAGGAACTAACAAGATTGAAGCAAACGAGCACCATGGATGAGTATGTTTCAAAATTTCAAAGGCTCGCAGTGATGGTGTTTGATGTATCAGATAAGAGGCTCACATTTTTCTTCATTGAAGGCTTATCAAATTCTTTTCGTGGCTTGGTGAGGGCCTTGGAGCCAACAACTTTAGAGGATGCCATTCGGAAAGCTTTGAGTCTTGAAGACTCCACCAAGAAAGGGAAGACCATTGTCAAGAATTCACCAACAGGGCAACCAAAGAAGCCTTTTAGTAAGGCTAATCCACCACCGAAGGCCCCCCCTATAGGCCCACATGGCATGTCAAGAAACGAGCTTCGCAAGAAAGGCTTGTGCTATTATTGCAATGAGAAATAGAACAATCAACACAGATGCCAAGGAAGGGTACAAGTTTATTACATTGAAGTGGTTTCCGATGATGAAGCAGAAACTGAAGAAGGGGTCAACAAGGAAGATACTAATGGGGAACATCAAGAGTTCGTTGTCAAAGGGGAACCCACAGGGCGTACCCTTGCAACACTTTTAGGCGCGCCACGATACCATTCTCTCTGAGTGAGAGGAGTTCTTCGGGGACAAAAGGTGACGGTGCTGATTGATAGTGGAGCCACTCATAATTTCATTGACAAGAGGATAGTGACCAAGTTGCACTTGGGAGCAGAGGACTTTGAAGGGTTTGATGTTGTGGCAGCTGGAGGGAACATCCTTTCTTGCACTAAAAGGATCCAACAAATGGAGCTGATCTTGGGTGGACACAAGATGAAAGATGATTTCTATGTTGTTGATATCGGAGACACGAACATGGTCTTGGGAGTTTGGTGGCTTCATTCATTAGGAGAATACACCACCAATTACCAAACCATGGAGCTGAAATTTAGGCATAATGGCAAAGAGGCAGTCCTTAAAGGTCTCTCCAGGAATGGTCCTATGGTGGTCTCAACAAAGAGGGTGGAACAATCTTTCGTAGGGATCAAGTGGCATGGGCAGCAAAGTGCTTGATCACAAATACTAGTCCACCGAAGGAAGAAAGAACCTTCCCTATTGACATCCAGGCTATTTTGAACAAAAAGTGCAAGGTGTTTCAAGAGATTCCTGCTGGATTACCACCAGACAGAGGATTTCAGCATGTGATAGAGCTTGAAGAAGGTGCTAAACCTGTCATCACTACCCCATATCGGCACCCCAGGATGTACAAAGAAGAAATCGAGAAGGCTATCAAGGAGTTGTTGGATATGGGACATATTCACCCAAGCTCAAGCCCTTTTGCCTCTTCAATGGTATTGGTCAAAAAGAAGGATGGGACACTCAGGATGTGCATCGATTACAAAGCCCTCAACAAGAAGACAATCAAGAACCACTACCCTATTCCCATAATCGATGAATTGATAGACGAGTTGCATGGAGCTGTGTACTTTTCTAAGATTGACCTACGTTCAGGATATCATCAGATTAAAGTAAGAGAGGCGGATGTGCATAAGACAGCGTTCAAATGCCATTATGGGCACTACGAGTTCTTGGTGATGCCATTTGGGTTGACCAATGCCCCCGCCACATTCCAGTCTTGCATGAATCGGGTATTCATTCTTCAATTGAGGAAGTTTGTGTTGGTTTTCTTTGATGACATCTTGATCTACAGTAAGACGTGGGAAGATCACATGAGACATATAGAGGAGGTGCTTGACATTCTTGAGAAGAATTCATTCTACGCTAAGATGTCAAAATGTGAATTTGGGATGACCGAGATTTTGTACGTGGGCCATAAGATTAGCGCGCAAGGGGTTAGTGTTGATGAGGAGAAGATCAAGGCTATTCAAGATTGGGCCGGACCAAAGAATTTGACACAGTTGAGAGGGTTTGTGGGTCTTTGCAGCTATTACCGAAGATTTGTGAAGGGATTCTCTCAACTTGCAGCACCATTGACAAATCTCACGAAGAGGGGGGCTTTCACATGGAGTCCTATGGCACAACAAGCATTTGATAAACTCAAGGAGGTAATGAGCTCATGTCCCGTTTTGGCTATTCCGGATTTTTCATCTCCTTTTGTACTTGAATGTGATGCTTCAGGAGAAGGAATTGGAGCAGTACTAATGCAAAATAAGCACCCCATAGCATATGAGAGCAGGAAACTCACAAATGCAAAGAAGGGTTTCTCCATTTATGATAAAGAGATGTTGGCAATCATGCATGCCCTTGCTAAGTTCAAATAGTATCTGGTTTGTGGGAAATTTGTGGTGAAAACGGATCATAACAACTTGAAATACTTACTCAATCAACAAGATTTGAATGATAGACAGCAAAAATGGGTAAGCAAACTCCAAGCTTATGATTTTGATATTGAATATGTGAAAGGAAAAAACAATGTGGTAGCTGACGCTCTCTCTACGAAGCCTTATATTGGTGCCATGACTAATGTATCTGCTGATTGGAAGGTGGGCATCATAGTTGAGTATGCTAGGGATTCATTTGCTAATGACATCTTGGAAGGGAAAGTGGTGGATGATAGGTACAAGGTGGTTGAAGAGCTCATCCTCTACAAAGATCGGGTTTATCTTGTGCCTCAATCCAAGTTCAAGAATAAGATTATTAAAGCTTGCCATGATACTCCTCTCACTGGACATCCCGGATTCTACAAGACATACAAGCAGGTGAGAGAATGTTTTGCATGGAAAGGATTGAAGAATGATATATTGCAGCATGTGCGAGAATGTTTGATGGGCCAACAAAATAAAACAGAGCATGTGTTACCAGTTGGTTTGTTGCAGTCTTTACCCATCCCAAATCAGAAATGGGAGAGCATATCAATGGATTTCATCATAGGGCTCCCAAAGGTGCAATGTAAAGATTGTATTTATGTTGTGGTAAATAGACTCACTAAATATGCTCATTTCTATGCCATTACTTCCGAATTTAAAGCCCCTCAAGTTGCAAATTTGTTCTTTAGAGAAGTATTTAGACTCCATGATTTGCCAAGGAACATTGTGAGTGATAGGGATAGCAGATTTATCAGCTTGTTTTGGCAAGAACTCTTTCGTTTGGCACACAGAGTTGACACCCAGTAGTAGCTATCATCCGCAAACAGATGGACAGACAGAAATCGTAAATAAATGGATTGAAGGATATTTGAGGAACTATGTGACAGGGCAGCAATCAGCTTGGGTGAAATGGTTACAGCTAGGAGAGTTTTGCTACAACACCACACATCACATGTCCATCGGAATGTCTCCCTTCAAAGCACTCTACGATTATGAGGCTACCTCTTTCATGAATCTGATTCTTGCTGACAACAGAGTTCCTAGTGATAGAGATATGGTGCAGCAGAATATAGACATCTTGAATTCCTTGAAGGAAAATTTGCAACGTGCCCAAAATCAACAGAAGTTATATGCTGATCAGCGAAGAACTGAGCGGGTCTTTGAGGTAAACGACATGGTGTATTTGAGATTACAGCCATATAGACAATCATCTCTCAAAGAGAACGGAGTGGAAAAGCTGAAACCAAGATTCTATGGTCCATTCAGGATCGCGAGGAAAATTGAGAGGTTGCATATGAACTTGAGTTGCCTCCAGGGAGCAAAATTCATAATATCTTTCATGTATCATGCTTAAAGAAGGCGTTGTGACAGCAGATCACACCCTCGATGGAGTTACCACCCCTTGATGACGAAGGCAAACTAATCCTAGAACCTAAGACGGTGCTAGGTGTAAGAGAGAAGCGGTTGAGGAACAAAGTCATTCCGGAGTATTTGGTGAAATGGAAAAATCTGCCTGCTGAAGATGCCACCTAGGAGGGAGTGAAGATCTTTGAACATCCTAACTTGAGGTTGCTTGAGGGCAAGCAACAATCTGGAGGCAAGGACTGTAATGTCCCAAATTGGGATTGAGCCTAGCCAACATATTCAAAACAGTGTTTATCAACACTAAATTAATAAATAAATATTAAATGTTAATTTTGGCCGAACCATTTGGTGTTGGCGCCAAGTGAATCATTTTTAATTTGAATTTTGAATTTAGTTTGTGGCCGACTTCATTGAGTTGGTGTGTTTGGAGTAGTATTAATAGAGGTGGCTTTCAAGCTAGTTTTCATCAGGAAATTTGGACTCGAGTCTTTGCCTACCTTCGGTGAGAGCGTAGCTGCTCACGAGGCAACCAAGTACGCACGTAGTGTCGGCCTAGAGATTTTGTGTCTTGCTTTCATCATTCGAATACCCTCCTTATGTAAACTCGATTATCATTGCAGGTCGACATAATATAGTCACTAGGTAGAGGCAACCATTGGAGTCGATCTGGTCGAGCCTTTGGCTCTGGCCGAACTGATTGGGCGCCAGTAGATATCAGTCAATAACGGAGAATCAGGCACAACACCATACCACAGCGAAACATCACGCATTGGTGACATCGCAGCAAGCAAACATCCCTCGAAACTAGACCAGCAACTCATTTGTCGAAGTCGTCTATTGGTCTGAAGCATACTAGCGGAACTCCACATTGGATGTGACGCCATTTCAAGCGAGCACTTATTCTTGTATTTCCATTGGGTTGAGTGGTGCGGCCCTACCTATCGTAATTTCACTACGACACCTAAGAGAAGCTAATCGAGTGGAGCATTCGTTCGCACCCATCTTGGTGAATTTGTTGTTGATAAAGACTCAGCGGGAATAAGTCTGGAACTTTATTATATTGCTTGCTCTATGAATCAAATCTGGAGACGGCTCTATGTGATCCGATTTTTTTCTGAAAGTAATAAATTATTTGATTGTTCTGTGTGGGAGCCATTTTGAAATAAAAGATCGATGCATTGTTATTAAATTGATACCAGAGATTTCTTTTTACTGGAATTGGTATTAGTTAGTTCTTTACATTAGAGGAAATAAGGCTAAAAATATACAGGAATGTTGTTTGGGATACCATTGAATCTTTTGATGCATTCAACATCATTTGGGTAGAAAGAGAGTAATGTAGTTGTTGATGCACTTGTTGTGTTAGCTTCAAAATTTGATGTTTATTTTGTTCCTTGTCACTGTAAGTATGATGTTGATATACTTTCTAGACCTAGTATTCCAAACAATATATACAATTGGTAGGTATTCAATGATGACCAACAAATTTATGAGTTTTTGAATTGCTTTAATCATTTTGAGAATCAACAAATTGACTGGAAACCCATGGTGGAGAAGGATCAAGAAGCTAAGGAAACATATTTTGGGAATGACATCATCCATCTCAAAACCAATACCATTACTATAGGTCTTACTGCCTTAAAAAGGATGTTTGACAGTGTTGACTGATATAAAACAAGAAGTAAGCTTGTCAAGGAAGAAGACATAGAAGGTATAAATTTAAGAACTAAATCAGCTCCTAAAATGATTTATATTGGTAAGACGTTGAAACGGGTAGAGAAGTAAATATTGATTGCTTTATTAAGAAAATATTAAAAATGCTTTGCTTGGTCTTACGATGAATTGAAGGCTTACAGAGAAGATTTATTTTAGCATACTATTCTGTTGGAACCTAATGCAAAGCCATTTAGACAAAAGCAACACCCTATCAACCCTACTCTTTCCCCTCAAATGCAGAAGGAATTGATGAAACTAAAAGGAGGTATCATTAAACCAATCAGACATTTCAAATGGGTGTCTAACCTTGTTCCGATTAGAAAGAAGAATGGGGACATTAGATTGTGCATGGATTTCAAAAACCTGAATATCAAGTGCCTCAAGGACAATTATCCATTGCCCAATATGTGGACCATTTGTTGCAACAAGCTTGGAGCTGATGCCTTTGATGGATGGCTTCTTAAGTTACAATCAGGTCATAGTCAAAGATTCTAAGCAACATAAGGCAGCTTTCACTATGCCATGGGGAACTTTTGTGTATGTCCTAACGCCATTCAGATTGAAGAATGTCGGAGCCACATTTCAGCGGGCCATGGATGTAGCTTTTGTTGGCCTTATAAATGAAATAATGGTTGTCTACCAAGATGGTATGACTTCCTACTCTAAAGATCGAAATGATCATTGCAAACACTTGGAGTTAGTCTTCCAAAGACGCTTAGAATATGGGATATCTTTGAATCTATTGTACCCCAAATCAAAAAATTTGCTACACTTAGGCATTTTGAAGAAATGAGTAAAAGTCTTGTCAAATTTGTCATAAAAGATCAAAATTGGGGTTGGCATGTATTGCACGAGGGGTAAAAACTTGAAATTCTCAAAATCTGACGATCTGGGTCCGCTCAGAGCGACCATTTCTACAAAACCCATATCTCAATTTATAATCCCTACTTTTTAGGAAAATTGCTATTTTTAGAAACTTTCTAAAAATAGTAAATTTTTCTGGGTTTCTTTTGAAACAGATATTGGCAAAATTTTCTAAAAATAAAAAGTTTGGCTATTAGGGTTCAAACTGATTTTGATTGGTCGAAACAATCAGAATCACAAAATGATCAGTTTTTTCGTAGTGGGTCTATTTTGCTTTTT
>VDFB02346164.1:0-13877 GCA_007258455.2 Sequoia sempervirens | reverse complement strand
TAAAAACACAAACGCAAATCTGCTCATTGACAAGAATAAGTATTGGGTCAAAAATAGACATGTCACCAATGATGGCATCATTGATGCCAAGGCTGTAAACACAATAAGACTAGTACTTGCTCTTAAGGGAAATCAGCCGCAAAACAAAAAAATAACAATAATGACACCTCCCATCAACAACCAAAGTGGTCAAAACAGTCAAAATCAAGAACAATCCTGCCAGATAAAACAATTCCCAAAAAGATGAACATACACTGCTTTGGGAGAGCTAATTGAGGAGGTACTTAAGAAGCTTCTTCAGAATGGTCTCATCACACTTCAGGATCCAAAACCATATGACCCTGGGCAGTTTAAACCATCATGGTGGGATGATAATTCTTTTTGTGATTACCATCGAGCTAAGGGACATAAAAGATCATCTTGTCGGCAGCTAAGGAACATTGTGCAAGACCTTATCAAAAATCACATAATTGAAGTGGATGGACCACAGTTTACATCCAATTCAGACCATACCATTCATAAAAACCCACTGCAAGATCATGGTTCTAATAAAGCTTCCACATCAGGTCCCAAGACTAATGACAATCAAGCCAATTATACTCACGTTGCTTTTAATTATTCTGGTGGACCCATTATTAACAATGTTTGAACTGATGATGACTATGTGAATACCATAACTATTAAAATAAAACCTGAATGCAATGCTACTACCCGAAGTGGAAAAGTCACTATAGCTGGCCCTCCTTCACGACAACCAAAAATTACAATAGTTGGTGCGTCTGCAAAGCAGTCCCAACCCAAGAGTCAGTTTAACCTCATTGATTAGCTAGGAAAAACCCTTACGCAAATATCCATACTCGAGCTACTTCTCATTTCACTTGCACATAGCGCTATACTTGACAAGACCCTGCAAGAGTCATCTGTCTCACAAGACATTGATGTCAGTCAATTTGAGATCATGGTGGGATATCTCACCACACCCCATCACGTAACCTTTTCTGATCAAGATTATTCGTCACGAAAGACCAATCATAATGATGCATTACACATTGAGGTTTTTGTCCATAACCATAAGGTCAAACGAGTCCTAGTGGATGGTAGACCAGGACTAAACATATGTTCCTTGAAACTGCTTAAGGCTCTAGGATTTTTTTATGCTTGCGTAGACCCAACAAAGATCATACTCATAAAGGCATATGATGACGAAGAACGTTCATCTCATGGTGTGATCACTCTTCCCATCAAATTTGGACCAGTCATTGCGGACATGACTTTCCAAGTCCTTGATCTTCAATTACCATATAACATCTTACTCGACTGACCCTAGATTGATGCCCTCAAGGCTGTTCCATCCACTTATCACCAATGCCTTAAATTTCCTTTTCATGACACAGAAGTCACCATATATGGAGACCCTGACCCTTTCCAATATTGCACCAACTTAAGTGGTATTTCATAATGTCAAGTGCCCATTAATCAAGAGGTTCCCAACTCTTCCAAATTCATTGACCCTTCCACATTCGCTTCGCCATCTACATCCACTCCATCCAAATCTTCTACCACGACATCATCTTCCCCACTTCCTAAGGCTGAGCCCACTATCAAGATCCAGGACCTAGGTTGTGGAGAGTTTAAACTGCATACGACATATAGTATCATGACAATACCCAAGTCTCTAAAGGTCTATGCTCACCCATGTTTTAGAATGGAACCTAAGGAAATTTTTAAGGTACCACCAAACATAGTTTTCATAAAATGGGGATACATGAACAATGAGGATATTGCTGACATTACAGGATGGATTTACAAAGAAATGGAAGACTTACCCCCATTACTAGTTAAGATATATGGAAAAGGATACGACATGATGAGGGCTAAAGGTTACGATGGAACCAGTGGCCTTGGCAGGAAAAAACTTGCACAAAGGGAACTAATAGAACCTTTGAAAAGACCAAAGTATCTTGGGTTAGGGTACGGTCCACCTCGAAATGATGATCGACGTACCAGTGTGATTTTGAGTGAGATTGTAAATGCTTCAAAAAGTGTCGAGACAACCGAGGAATCCCTCACCGAAATTGACTCCCATGAGTGGGAACAAGGTTCCCAATGATCCCTAAGCGAATGTTGCCTTGATGACTTGTTCCTTGAATCCAGAGAACTCACCTCTAAACAAAAGTTTTGGAAAACATTTAAAATTGATATAGTTGACAATCCGAAGATCCCAAGCAAAAGAGAAAATTGGGATAGACTCTTTGACTCACGGAAGCATGCCAAACCTGAAACATCTTCCAGTCTTATCAGCCATATACCTGACTCCTCAACCCAACCACTCACACTTAGTGACCATTACCAAGATACTTCTGAGCCTACAAACCGCAATGATAGTCCTTTTGTCCCTTATTTTGACAATGAGCATGAGTCAAGAAAAGGAGAATATTGGATAGAATCTAATTAGGAATTGGATGATGACAACTTCATTTTCAATGTCTCTGAATCTATCTGCATGCTTTTTGCGTCTTCCCCACAATTCACCAACACTAACGATGGCATTTCCTTATTCTACCCACAACTTATCAATTGGGACCAACAAGGCCCACCAGTCTTAGACACATTTCAGAATGATGAGGCCATTGCTAAATTTATGGGACTATGTGATGACATACCCAATGGTGATCATAAGGTTGGATTTTCTATTGATTTAGATTGTGTTGCATACTTTGGGGAGACTGCTCTGTCCTCTAGTCAGAAAATTAAAAGAAAAAATAAAACAAAAAATGAAACATCTTTAGGTGAAAACCGAAAGGCATCATTTGATGACAAAAAAGTAAAAATAAAGGACGTATGTGCTGGTGAAAACCTCTCAGAGGTGCTCAAAGATGGAGGACTGGACTTTCTTCCTGTGACCCAAGAGAAATCAGCAATGCTTATAGAGGATACCATAGAAGTTAACATATCAACGATAGAAGATCCCAAAATGGTCCTCTTTGCAACATCCCTGACAGAAGAAGTGAAGTCTAAGTTTCATAAATTCTTTGTAGAGTGAAAAGTAAATTTTGCGTGGTCATATACTGATATGCTTGGATTGGATCCAAAACTAGTTTTTCACCATTTACCACTACTTCCAGATGCTAAACCAGTAAAACATAAGCTGCGCAAAATGCATCCTCAGGTCACTTTATTAGTCAAGGCTGAGTTGAAGAAACTTCTAGAAGTAGGGTTCATGCAGTCTATTGATTATGTTGAATACATATCTAACCTTGTGCCAATAACAAAGCCAAATGGGATGATCCTTGTCTGCACATATTTTTGAGACTTAAACAAAGCATGCCCAAAAGATGACTTTCCATTGTCGAACATAGATATCATAGTCGACCTCATGGCAGGATACAAGATGTTGTCCGTCATGGATGGTTTCTCAGGCTACAATTAGATTCATATTACCCCCGAAGACCAACATAAAACAACATTCACTTGTCCTTGGGGTACATACTCTTGGAATGTCATGCCATTTGGTCTTAGAAATGCAAGCGCCACATATTAGAGAGCAATGACAACAATCTTTCATGACATGATGCACAAGATAATCGAAGATTATGTAGATGACCTTTTGGCTAAATCTTTTACAAGAAAAGACCATTTGAGCGTGTTGGATAAAATATTCAAGAGATTGAAGGAATACAAGGTCCGTTTGAATCTGAAGAAATGTGTCTTTGGTGTGACATCTAGAAAGCTTTTGGGATATATAGTTGTTACCCACTTTTTACTTACAGCTCAGGTCAATGCATGTTTATTGGTTTAGCTTCAACATTGTTGAAGAAACTGAAAAGCAAAAGTAAAATTGGATGAAGTTCATTGTTTTTAGATACAAAAATTTTCATGTTTTGCTGATTGAGTGTTCATCGATCATCATTGAGACCATCTTACATGCAAATCATAGTTTATTGTGCAAACGTTTAAAACAAAAAATTGAAAAGGTTTGCATAGTAATGCTTTTATTCATTCTGTAAAAATGTTGAATTCCACACAAGCCGTGGAAGTAACTTTTCTGATTTTTACAATCAAAGAAGGAATGCATAAACAATGTATGCTATACAACTATTCAAATAATGGAAATACAGGGTAAGAGGTGATTCGTCATTGCCTAGAATGACGAATCGTTGACAATTGAAGTTGAGACGTCAACTTTAGCTCTATTTTTAGTTGCAGCTCCAGTTCCAACTCCAAAAGCGTCTGCAGGGAATATGAAAGATGATGTTAGAGATAATCTAAGCAATGACGGATCAGATCCTATCATATATCTATGCTACCAACAGAAATATAGCATACAGTCAATCAGGCATCCATTAGATAATTGCAAAAAATCAAAAAAGAAAGAATGTAATTCAATGGAAGCTTTCAACTTCTTTTATTTTGCTGACATGTTTATTTCAGCGTGCAGGAAGAGGTTCATCATGTTCATTTATCAGATATGTGGAGTAAAACGGGCTCCCACAAGGGTAGAGCTCGGCATATCAGGTAAATACCTCTCATTCACATCATACATGACAGTCATTGATATCAACTACGGTCTTAAATAAGAAATCTGTCATAAAAGCAACTCATAGCAGCAGTGTTCAATTCAACAACAGCATCCATAATATGAGAGATGGTTATAGAAGTTTTTTGCAAATGAATTACAAAAAACAAAATGTCAAACAGCCAACAGCTATGGAGATGCAGTGACCATTAAGCAAAAAAAGGAAATGGTGAAACAGCGAATGGTTAACCATGCATATCAAGTTCTCATTTTCAGCTTAAGAGCATGTTAACATATTCTTGGTAAAGTTTACACACAGCAGTATAGAAGACAACAATAGTCACTTACAAGCTTCTTTCATCAAGAACAGAGTGATAGCATGACATCTTAAGCTCACAAGGTATGCATATTCATAAATGTCACAAAGTGCATTGAAATAGATTTTGGTTTTCATGGATAGAGAGTTTAGATTTGAATCTATCATGCACAGAAAAATAAAATGCAGAGAAGAGAGGAAAGAAATTTCTGTAAATGAACCAAAGTTTTCATCTTCAGCACAAGAATACATTGAAGTTTCAGATTTCTAAGCCAACAGAAACACAGAAAATGCAGTTTCAAATTTAAAAGCTCGCCTTTTAGAATAGAAATCAGATTTCTATGAGTTTTAAAATGCCCAGCTTCATATTTAAAGAAAAACGTGACTGTTTTTCACAGAAAATCAAAGTATTTTTCTGTTATGAGTTCACAAATGCTACATTCTTTGAAAAAATTGAAAGAAGACATCATGGTGTGGCTTGAAAATAAGTTTTTGCAGATTCAAAAACTAGAAAAGACTAGATTCGAGTTTTTTAAAGCAAGTTTGTTCTTTGTTTAAAAAATCACTTCAAGAACTTCAAGTTCGCAGCCTATAGAGAGAAATATTGCAGATTCAAAGAACAGAAGGCAGATTCGAGTCTATAGCAAGTTTATTCTTTATTTTTAAAGAAAATACTTCAGATGTTCAAGTTCGTAGCTAGAAAAATGAAGAAACTTTCAGAAAAATGCAAGTTCACAGCCAGATTCGCATGAAAAGAAGAAAAAATGAACTTATATCAAAGTACCTAATTAAAAGCTTCATATTTTTTAATTGAGAAGGTCCCATCAGTAAGTTCGCAGTTTAGATGCTCATGGCGGCCAGAAAAACGCGATTTCATGCCCAGATTCAAAGCAAAGCTCATAGAAACGAAAATGCATCACATAGAACAGAAAATCACGCTCAAATGCTCAACGTTTTTGATAAAAAAAGTCATATGTCCCAGATTCGGCTCAGGAAAGACCAGATGCGAAGTTCTAAATGGCTGAAAATCTAGAAAACATGAGTTTGCGGCTAGGGTTTCGGCATGGCGGCGCCCAAAATGGAGCAAGGAGAAGCAATGGAGAAAATACAAAATGAAATATCTTTGTCTCATTTTAGGGTTTGAACCCTAAAGCATTCGACCCATTTTCCCTTTTTCCTCTTAGCTTCATTTCTCTTCCTTAAGCCATTTAAGCTCTAAGCTTTTAAGATGCAAAATATAATGCTTAGGGAAAATCAATGTTAAGTCTCTTTTAATTTTGCATTTTTAAATCAAAATGTAATCTTTGTTAAAAATGGTTAATAAATCATTTTTATTAAATGATTTTATCAAAATGCAAAGTGAGTGCTTAGTTTATTTTAATTCCTTCATTTTTAAGCAAATTGTAAAATCTTTATTAAAATGATTTGTTAATCATTTTTAATAAATGATATTATTCAAATGCAAAATTTAAATTAACCTTGCTAGGTATTATTCCAACTTGCATTTTTTAAAATTTGTAAAACTTTATTTTTAAAAGTGATAAATTATAAATCACTTTTAAAAAATAAATGTTATTAATGCAAGTTGAAGATATTTGAGATATGGCAAGAGGAGCCTTTAAGTGGAGCATTAAATCTTGGAGATGTGGCAAACTGTCAGTGTCAAGTGGAGGTTTTGGGTTGCTGGATTCAGGGGAGGAGTTTTTGACTGATGTGACACCTTTTTTGGAGTCTTTTGAGTCCTCTTTATGAGGATTTTTGTTCCTATCCGGGTCTGGGAGATATTTTCCTATTTTTGGTAAGTTGTTGAAAAGTTTGAGAGCCTTCTTTTAGGGCAGTTTTACCAAATTCGACCCCTTATCCAAGGTGGGGCCCTTTTTCTAGGGTTAGGGTGAAGAGTTTGAGATTATTTATTCTCTTCCTCTTTTCTTTTTTTAAGTATGCAAAATTCTGGAGTGGAAGAGACTTTGTACTTTCTGGAGGACATGGTGCTATTTTGTTCCAAGCTTTGTATCAGACTTTGGAGTATGTATTTCCAGGGCCTTTGAGAGCCTTTATACAACATCTTTGATCTATTTCTGGTGTCATATTTGTATGCAGATTGGTGATTGATCTTTCTTTTCTGTGTTTCTTATCTGAAACCTTTTAAGTTTGTCTCATTTTGGCATCTTTGTGACTAGGAATTCTCTTCACAGGTTAAGTGTTGTATCAATTTTTAGATATATTTATTGTGATTAACATCCTTTAAATATCATTCTGATTTCAGATCTTCCTTTGAAATATTTATGTGTTGATGGTTTTACCAGTTATTGTATCATCATTATCAATGGTTGTGGGTTCATTCTGTGCTAAGGAAAATGATTTTGGTGTATCACCCATTAATTAGTTTCAGTCTTCAAGTTCTTTTTATCTCTTTTCTCCCCCTTTTCCTCTAAAGTCTTTAGGTTTGAAGAGAAAAAAATAGATTTTTATTCAACAGGAACTAGCCTAGAATCCGGAGGTCTCATTTTCAGTATTGCATATCCCACATGTAGAATTTGAGTCCCATGTTATGCCATATTGCTGAGCTTGAAAATCTCAATAGGGTGCAAATTTGGTGCATAACAGTTTTTGCACACCCGGTGGGACTAAAGAAGTCATAAATTTTATCAGTTCTTGTTGTTTTGATATGCTACAGCAGGTTTACAGCTTTGAAGAAGCTCAGTTTCAGCATATTTGGCGACTCCAAACACAATCCACTGGTTTCAGCAAACAAAGTACTGGTATGTTTCAATTACAGGCTTAATATTTTGATTTCCAGCATTTATATGAATAAAAATGACATATTTCCATAGCCAGCATGTATACCCATTTCCATTTCATGAATATCCTATCAATCAATCACCCTATCAACCATATTGGGCCAATCATGCTGTTGGTTTTATCCCAAACAACCATTCAACAACAGCCTATGAGCATGATCAATATGCTTACCTCCCACCCACCCCTGCTCAGCTTTCAGATCCATGTTCATATGACCAGAATCAGCTCCAAGAGGTTGATTATCTAAAAAATAGCATGAATAGCATGGAGAATATAGTTGCAGACATCACAAAACAAATTTTAGAGTTAAAGAAACAACAAGAGTACAATCAGCAACAGGAGGAGATAGCCTATCAGGCCTATCTTTACGAACAAGACTTGTTGATGCAGAGGAAACAATATGAAGAAGATCTGGCTGCAAACAAAGAGCGGATTAGAATCTTGGTTAAGGCCTAATTAGTTTCTTGCACAAAGCATCAGCCAACAGAGGAAGAGATTTTCAAGGTTTCTACACAATCTTCTGAACCTGAATCAGATTATCAAGGGACTGAACAGCCATGGCAGCCTTCTTGGACCAAGTATCTTGACTTCAAAATGCCAAATCTAGTTCAAAAGGCTCCCATTCCAAGTTTCAGAAATCCTCTTCTATTACAAAGTCAGTTGCAAGTAAATAATTCAGGAGAGGAAAATGTTTTTAAAGCGAAGCAAGCATAAATTTTTGATATTGCTATGTTTATACCTAACAAACAAGAAGGAAAAGCAGACTTGCAGCAGGAAATGAATGAGCATGATCAGTTAGGACAACAGGTTGAGGAGCTTGAAAAAGGTATGAAAGGTGTTGATTTCACGTTCTTATTTGATGAATTACCTTCTTTTATTGAGCATGAAGGGATTAAACAATCTGATGAATTGTTGATTGAAGACTATCAATGTAATAATCAAGTCTTTGAGCAGCTACAAGAGGACAATAAGCCTGAGGAAAAGATGGTTCATGAGGTAAAAACCACTCCTTTTTTACCAAGGGACCAAGAAAGTTCTGATGAGTGTTCATTCTAGAATGACCTTGAATCCTTTGTTTTGCACTTAGATGACAATCAACATCAAGTTGAAAATGTTTTAAAAAAGGAGATGGAGGTTGAGTCTCAGGTTTTAGCTAATTTATTTGAGCAATTACCTAAATTTATTAATGAAAATGAGGACAACATATGTTTACTAACGTCAATGCCTACCTCTGACCAGAAGAGTGCTGAGAATCCAATTCAGAACCATGAATTAGATGAAAATATGTTTTCAGGCATAATTGATGTTTCTTGTTCTAACATAGATGATAAGTTGGAACTATATGAGCTAGCAGCATATGAGCAGTTTGTTCAAGCCAAAGAAGAAAGCATTCCTTCATTTCATTCATATGAACCAGTTCTTACACAACATGAAATGGAGCAGTCTAATCAGCAAGATGAAGGCAGCAGTGAGAGGCTGAGTTTTATGCTTTCGAAGGGCTGTCCAATCAGGTATTTGTCTAAAAAAGAGTCTACAGAGTTACCACAAGTCATAGTTCTGCCAAAGCATGTGATTGCCATTGCGGAACAGCAAGTTAATCTTAGCTGTATGCCTCAAAATAACATCTTTGGTAGTCAATCAAATGAGGAAGGCATGCCTTTTAAGATGTTTCAAAATTTTCTGCGATAGTTAATTAAACATTTATCATATCCATGCCTCTTTTTGATTAATCTTACTGATTTGCAACATCCTCTATTATTAAGAAAGGGCAGTTATTTCTCATAACCACTAAATGGTCATGTATAAGCACTAATGTTGTTGGTTAGTGTAGGGGTAGAAGTTTTGTCGTGTTTTCAATAAGTGCAGTTGCTGCACGTGGTTTTTCCAACTCTGTCTTCAACAGAGTTGCGGTAGTTTCTTTTAGTTTATGTGTTTTGATGCTGGGTTTCAAGGTTTTCAGAGGTTAAGATGCGTATTTTCAGACTCCGTGCCCAATGGATTACATAGGCAACTGCTCAAATGTTTAGCAGGCAAACATCTAGAAGAAATTGAAAAAAATGTTACCCACTTTTTACTTACAGATCAGGTCAATGCATGTTTATTGGTTTAGTTTCAACATTGTTGAAGAAAATGAAAAGCAAAAGTAAAACTGGATGAAGTTCATTGTTTTTAGATACATAAATTTTCATGTTTTTCTGATTGAGTGTTCATCGATCATCATTGAGACCATCTTACATGCGAATCATAGTTTATTGTGCAAACGTTTAAAACAGAAAATTGAAAAGGTTTGCATAGTAATGCTTTTATTCATTCTGTAAAAATGCTGAATTCCACACAAGCCGTGGAAGTAACTTTTCTGATTTTTACAATCAAAGAAGGAATGCATAAACAATGTATGCTATACAACTGAAAATAACAGAAATACAGGGTAAGAGGTGATTTTTCATTGCCTGGAATGACGAATCATTGACAGTTGAAGTTGAAACGTCAGCTTTAGCTCTATTTTTAGTTGCAACTCCAGTTCCAACTCCAAAAGCGTCTGCAGGGAATATGAAAGATGATGTTAGAGATAATCTAAGCAATGACAGATCAAATCCTATCATATATCTATGCTACCAATAGAAATATAGCATACAGTCGATCAGGCATCCATCAGATAATTGCAACAAATCAAAAAAGAAAGAATGTAATTCAATGGAAGCTTTCAGCTTCTTTTATTTTGCTGACATGTTTATTTCAGGGTGCGGGAATAGGTTCATCATGTTCATTTATCAGATATGTGGAGTAAAACGGGCTCCCACAAGGGTAGAGCTCGGCATATTAGGTAAATACCTCTCATTCACATCATACATGACAGTCATTGATATCAACTACGGTCTTAAATAAGAAAGCTGTCATAAAAGCAACTCATAGCAGCAGTGTTCAATTCAACAACAACATCCATAATATGAGAGATAGTTATAGAATTTTTTTGCAAATGAATTACAAAAAACAAAATGTCAAACAACCAATAGCTATGGAGATGTAGTGACCATTAAGCAAAAAAAGGAAAGGGTGAAACAGCGAATGGTTAATCATGCATATCAAGTTCTCATTTTCAGCTTAAGAGCATGTTAACATATTCTTGGTAAAGTTTATGCACAGCAGTATAGAAGACAACAACAGTCACTTACAAGCTTCTTTCATCAAGAACAGAGTGATAGCATGACATCTTAAGGTCACAAGGTATGCATATTCATAAATGTCACAAAGTGCATTGAAATAGATTTTGGTTTTCATGGATAGATAGTTAAGATTTGAATCTATCATGCACAGAAAAATAAAATGCAGAGAAGAGAGGAAAGAAATTTCTGTAAATGAACCAAAGTTTTCATCTTCAGCCAAGAATACATTGAAGTTTCAGATTTCTAAGCCAACAGAAACACAAAAAATGCAGTTTCAAATTTAAAAGCTTGCCTTTTAGAACAGAAATCAGATTTCTATGAGTTTTAAAATGCCCAGCTTCATATTTAAAGAAAAACGTGACTGTTTTTCACAGAAAATCAAAGTATTTTTCTGTTATGAGTTCACAAATGCTACATTCTTTGAAAAAATTGAAAGAAGACATCATGGTGTGGCTTGAAAATAAGTTTTTGCAGATTCAAAAACTAGAAAAGACCAGATTCGAGTTTTTTAAAGCAAGTTTGTTCTTTGTTTTAAAAAATCACTTCAAGAACTTCAAGTTCGCAGCCTATAGAGAGAAATATTGTAGATTCGAGTCTATAGCAAGTTTATTCTTTATTTTTAAAGAAAATACTTCAGATGTTCAAGTTCGTAGCTAGAAAAATGAAGAAACTTTCAAAAAAATGGAAGTTCGTAGCCAGATTCGCATGAAAAGAAGAAAAAATGAACTTATATCAAAGTACCTGATTAAAAGCTTCATATTTTTGAATTTGAGAAGGTCCCTTCAGTAAGTTCGCAGTTTAGATGCTCATGGCGGCCAGAAAAATGTGATTTCATGCCTAGATTCGAAGCAAAGCTCATAGAAACGAAAATGCATCACATAGAACAAAAAATCGCGCTCAAATGCTCAACGTTTTTGATAAAAAATGTCATATGTCCCAGATTCGGCTCAGGAAAGACCAGATGCAAAGTTCTAAATGACTGAAAATCCAGAAAACATGAGTTCGCGGCTAGGGTTTCGACATGGCGGCGCCCAAAATGGAGCAAGGAGAAGCAATGGAGAAAATACAAAATGAAATATCTTTGTCTCATTTTAGGGTTTGAACCCTAAAGTATTCGACCCATTTTCCCTTTTTCCTCTTAGCTTCATTTCTCTTCCTTAACCCATTTAAGCTCTAAGCTTTTAAGATGCAAAATATAATGCTTAGGGAAAATCAATGTTAAGTCTCTTTTAATTTTGCATTTTTAAATCAAAATGTAATCTTTGTTAAAAATGGTTAATAAATCATTTTTAATAAATGATTTTATCAAAATGCAAAGTGAGTGCTTAGTTTATTTTAATTCCTGCATTTTTAAGCAAATTGTAAAATCTTTATTAAAATGATTTGTTAATCATTTTTAATAAATGATATTATTCAAATGCAGAATTTAAATTAACCTTGCTAGGTAGTATTCCAACTTGCATTTTTTAAAATTTGTAAAACTTTATTTTTAAAAGTGATAAATTATAAATCACTTTTAAAAAATAAATGTTATTAATGCAAGTTGAAGATATTTGAGATATGACAAGCAAGTGGAGCCTTTAGTGGAGCATTAAATCTTGGAGATGTGGCAAACTGTCAGTGTGAAGTGGAGGTTTTAGGTTGCTGGATTCAAGGGAGGAGTTTTTGACTGATGGGACACCTTTTTGGGAGTCTTTTGAGTCCTATTCATGAGGATTTTTGTTCCTATCCGGGTCTGGGAGACTTTTTCCTGTTTTGGGTAAGTTGTTGATATGTTTGAGAGCCTTCTTTTAGGGCTTTTTTACCAAATCCGACCCCTTATCCAAGGTGGGGCCCTTTTTCTAGGGTTAGGGTGGAGAGTTTGAGCTTATTTATTCTCTTCCTCATTTTCTTTTTAAGGATGCAAAAAATTATGGAGTGGAGGAGACTTTGTACTTTCTAGAGGACATGGTGCTTTTTTGTTCCAAGCATTGTATCAGACTTTGGAGAATGCATTTCCAGGGCCTTTGAGAGCCTTTATACAGCATCTTTGATCTATTTCTGGTGTCATATTTGTATGCAGATTGGTGATTGATCTTACTTTTTCTATGTTTCTTGTCTGAAACCTCTTAAGTTTGTCTCATTTTGGCATCTTTGTGACTAGGAATTCTCTTCACAGGTTAAGGGTTGTATCAATTTTTAGATATATTTACTGTGATTAACATCCTTTAAATATCATTATGATTTCAGATCTTCCTTTGAAATATTTATGTGTTGAGGGTTTTACCAGTTATTGTATCATCTTATAAATGGCTGTGGGTTCATTCTGTGCTAAGGAAAGTGATTTTGGTGTATCACCCATTAATTAGTTTCAGTCTTCAAGTTCCTTTTATCTCTTTTCTCCCCTTTTCCTCTAAAGTCTTTAGGTTTGAAGAGCAAAAATAGATTTTTATTCAACAGGAACCGGCCTAGAATCCGGAGGTCTCATTTTCAGTATTGCATATCCCACATGTAGAATTTGAGTCCCATGTTATGCCAGATTGCTGAGCTTGAAAATCTTAGTAGGGTGCAAATTTGGTGCATAACAATAGTTTCTTGAAAGAGGCATTGAAGTCGATCCGACCAAGGTAAAAGCAATATTAAAGGAAATGCCTCCTAGAAGCGGATAAGTGAACTTCGAGGGACATTACAAGGGAGAGTTTTTGTAGCATGAAAAATGGACCTTTCCATTTCATACTCTTTTAGGACTTGTTTCATAGTGTGTTGGAACTATATTTGCTTTAATTTTATGATGTATCTTAGCTTGAACATTATTATTTTTGTGCTAAAACTCAAAGAATGGCATCTTGTGAAAGTGTTATGAAGTGTTGTAAGACATTTCTACATTCTTCTAGACTCTATTTAATACATTTCACCTAAAAATAAACTTTTCATACATCAACAAGTCCTATTTTGAAGTGTTGTAAAGTCTTGTAATTAGATTTCACACTTTTCTAGGCATAATTTCACTATTTACACCTTTCTTATTACTTATTTTGACCCCTTTATGCCCTTATAAGTCTCAATTAAGTGTATTTTTGGTCTTATCTGACAAACAACA